>ML808030.1:80822-117186 GCA_009831015.1 Picea engelmannii
TGACATTCCACATACCACCAGAAATGGAATGACAAGCACTATCCATCTAGGATAGTTTCACCAACAATTTCCTTGATCTTCATCTCGTTATTCCTCATACAAGAATGGTTCCTCCAACCTTTATTCTAGGATAAATCAATCCATAAAGCATCTTCCCGTGAGGGATTTCACCATAAGGGGACCACTTTGGAGTTCATCCATTTATGCACCTTATCAATCATGATAAGACAATAATGAGAGCATGGGTCCTCCAATCATTCTTCTAGGATAACTCAATCCACAAAGTGTCTTCCCGTGAGGGCTTTCACCATAAGGGGAACACTTTGGAGTTCATCCATTTGTGCACCTTATCAATCATGATAAGACAATAATGAGTCATCTATACATTTTTCCAACAATGCATCATATACCAATGAAACCACATCGATCCATCATGTATCAATGACAACTCATTGATCCATCTTCATCTATGCATTCTCATCAAGGACAATACATATTATATTACATCAATCATCAATCAATAAATCCTTTGACATCAATCAATCATTTGAAATCAATCAATCAAACCATTGGCATCAATGACAACATGATCCAACAGGATGCTCACATGGTTGATGTATTAGTACTAGGCCTGTGGTATAGAATCATTGTCTGGATGTTTGAGCAGCGGGTTATCCCAAGCTCAGCCTCTTCCCCAGTAGTTAAAGATTAATCATGTTTTCTGTCAAGTTGGTTTATACTGGCTTGCATCTCTCATACCTGTCCCACACAAGAGAAAATATAGAAGAGAATAGTCCTAACCAAAGGAGGAGCCTTCACAAGAAAACACAAATCCCATCGATAATTTCTCTGAATCGCAAGATCTGGAGAACCATTCCATCTTTAAACGTTGCAGAGTCTAATTGGGCCTCTGTGGCGGGTTTGGTTCCTACTGTTGAATCAATGGATTTAAGACCCATCAACAATATGTTCATGCAGCCCAAAGTTGTTTAAGGAGTAAATACATGAAGGACAATGTAAATGCATGCAACACACTCATAGATGGATAGTCATTTTTGTGTCATTTCCAATTGTAGGTGGTATGTCATGTGGTTCCTCACGATTGAGGATTTATTCCCTCATGAATTTGGAAGCCCCGAAGAATGGTTAATAATCCCTTAAACAGTTGCAAGTCCTTAACTAAAGGGTGGTTATAACAAGAAAGTATAGGTCAAACCTAAAGTTAAGGAAATAATTCACTTGGAAAATTATTAATACACCTCAAGGAGCCTCTCATTTGTATACAAACAAGTTCAATGATTATCTATATTTTAAGTGTTCTTTTGGTAAACCTTTTCATAGCATATATGAGGTAGTGAAGTATGAAGTAGTGAAGGGAACAATCTAGAAACTATCTTTCTGAGGTTAGCCATGGGTTGCAGTGGAGAAAGGTGTGGACATCCACAAGTTGTAGTGGAGCAAGGCACTAACATCCATGGGTTGATAATGTACAAGCCGTGGATCTGAGGAAAGGTTTTGAAGAAGGATGCTTAGTCTAGGTTGCAACAAGGCGTGATGACACAACATGGTTGTTACAAGGTATGAGATGGTATGCATCATGTTTCATCATGAGTAAAGATATTTCTTTATGTATTTGATGCATGGATGGTTTGGAATATGCTTAAGGCATGTATTAGAGGCCTCTTGGTACATGGTTGCATATGTTTAAGGTTCATGTATTGATGATATTGATACATGCCTGAGACAAATCCTTGGTACATTGTGTATGGTTGTTATGGTTCATTGTTAGAGACACATATTTGTGATGATTGGCACATGTGTGAGGCATATACTTGGTATATTATCTTGTTTTTTATGGTTCATGCTTGAGGCATATCCAAGACATTGGAACATCTTGAATACATAGCATATAGTTTACTATATGGTATATGCTTGAGGCATATATTGGATGCATTGAAATATATCTTTGATACATGGTGTATGGTATGATTGAGACACATCATGAGTGATATGGTATATGCTTGAGGCACATGTTATGGTACAGGTTTTGGTACATGATATGGTACAAATTGATGATGGTATATCAATGATATATTGATAGTGATAGGTTGATGTGACAATGATAGTGACAGTTTGATGTTACAAAGTGACAGTGACAGTGATAGGTTGATGTGACAGAGTGAAAGTGACAAGTTGATGTGATAGAATGGCAGTGAAAGGTTGATGTGACAATGATAGTTTTATGTATCATTGATAGTGATAGGTTGATGTGACAATGAAAATGACATGTTGATGTGATAGAGTGATAGTGGCAGGTTGATGTGACAATGAAAGGTTGATGTATGAGTGATAGTGATAGGTTGATGTATCAATGACAATGGCGGTGGTAGTATCAGTGGTAGTGACATGTTGAGTCTACACTTATATTTCAGGGTAGCAAGACGAGGTAAGGAAAGGGGGTTGTATCCTCCTTCCGGTTGGATCCAGAGAATACATGGAGTTGGATCTTCCTTCAAGTTAGAGCCTGTAAATTAGGGGGTCGTAACCTCCTTCTAGTTGGAGCTGGAGAACATAGGGAGTTGGAGCTTAATTTAGGTTGTATCCTGTAAACTAGGGGGTTGGAGCCTCCTTCTAGTTGTAGCTGGAGAATTCAAGGATTTGTATATTCCTTCAGGTTGGAGCCTATAAATAGAGGGTTATAGCCTCCTTCTAGTAGGTGTTGGAGAATTGGGAAGTTGGTGCTTCCTATGAATGTATTATTGATATATATAAGAAATAATTATGTGGTTTTCTTCCATTTGGGTTTCCACGTAAACTCAGGTGTATTGTGTATCTATGGTTTTTTATTATGCATTGATGAATGGTATTGTTTATGATGCAATAATATACTGAATGCATAAGTGATGAACTATTAAATACTTCTAATAAAGTTGAAGTTTATATATTGTGATTGAAAGTGGTAAAATGTTCTCATATTGATTCACCCCCCCGCTCAATATTCCAACAATTGGTATCATAACAGGCCCTTCAGAAAATAGTCTAATCACTACAAGGAAGATCATGGAGGACACTAATATTAGAGTACCACAGTTTGTTGGACAGAACTATTCCTTCTGGACTATAAGAATGAAAACATATATACAAGCACAAGTATTTTATGTCTGGCAAGAAGTAGTATATGGATACATATCACCTACCACTCCTCCAACAAATAGAGATGGAAATAAACTTAGTTATAAAAATTCTAAGGCCACAAATGCGATTTTGAATGACCTATATCACTCAGTATATGTCAAAGTTATGCATTGTGACTTTGCACAGGATATTTGGGATAAAATTCAAAATATCTATGAAGGAGATTCCAAAGTCAAAGATAACAAGATGCAAACTTACAGAGGTCAATTTGAACAACTAAAGATGAAGGACTATGAAGAAAATGCAACTTAATTTATGCAAGTTGATGAAATAGTGAATGTTATTAAAGGTTTGAGAGAAGAACTTAAAGAACTAGTCATTGTTCAAAAGGTACTAAGATCTCTTCCAATGGGATTTGATCCTAAGATATCATATCCAAAATAAAGAACATATCTTTATGTGTTGAGCACGGACAAGATACATGGAATATTTATATATTTCGAAATGAGAACAAAACAGGAGAACCCATCCAAGAAGGAAACATGTTTCAAAGAACCCAAGAATACAAAGAAGAAGAAAACACAGAAGTCAAAGCCAATTTGCAGCTATAGTGATGATTCATATGAAGATGAAGAAACAATCAACTTTGTAAGGAAGCTGAAGAAAGGAACTGACACGTACAAAGGTATGTTTCCATTAAATGTTTTTGATTGTGGTGGAATTGGTCATTTTTCTTCTAAATGTCCTTATTCTAATAATTCAGATAGTGACTAAGAAGAAGATCCCAAGAAAGACAATAAAAATAAAAAGGGAAACAAGAAAGAAAAAAAAAAAAATTTCAAGAAAATATTCTACTCAAAAGAAGAAAGTTCCTCATCTGATGAGGATGATGAAAGTGATGATGATTCAAAAAAAGTATTATTTATGGCTAGGGAATCTCATAAAATAAATCTTGAAAGTTACAAAGAAAAACATGAAGTGGATCTTGAGGAAAACTTAATCAGTGTTTTAATTGAGCTAAAGAAAGAAAGGAAGAAAAAAATCATACAAAGAAGAAATCATCTCCTTGAAAATCCAACTTGAAAAAGGAAAGAGAACACAAGAAGTAGTGCAGATCCAAATGATAAAGAAATAAAAAGAGTGTGAGAATCTTGAAAAATAAGTCATGTCATTGAGAGTTGTTCAACAGGCTCAACAAGAATTTGAAAATATCCCAAGTTCTAGAATACATTATAAACAGTCAAAGGCCATGCAGTGAGAAGTCTAGACTAGGATACAAACAAGTTCATTTTGAGGAGGGTTCAAGCTCCGTGACAAAATAAACATAACAAAATAATTATGTAGAAGTTATCAAAGGAAGGAATCATGGTCAACAAGAGTCAAAGATGAATGAATACAAAAGACCTAATACATTCAGGAAAAAAAGAATCTTCAATCATTGTAAAGGAAACAATTAAATAAAAGATTGTGATCAGCCAAGGCAGGAATTTAGAAGGAATAGACCACCAAAAAGATCATTCACTCCAAGGTATGAAAAATTATTTTTAGGTCATTGTTTTACATGTACTAACTTTGTACATAAATTATAGATTGCAAAGCATATGGAAGAAATGTTCTAGAAAGAGATGGTTATGTGGCTCTCTACAACATTTAATGTTACAAATTCCTCAATTATGGTCACATAGCTTGAATTTTTAGAAGTGTGATAGAGCCTCCCATGAAGGAAGACATTGATGTTAGATACAAGAAGGTTTGGAGAATAAATGAAAAAAAAGAAGAGCAGGTGAATGAAAACCAGGTCTCAGAGATTGTACTCACAATATTTACAACAGTGAGAGATCATGATGAATCTACAAGAAAAGAGGAAGATGTCAGAATCCAGGAAGAGGATGAAGAGGAAGATATTTGAATTCATGAAGAAGATGAAAACAATGTCAGAATTCATGAAGAGGATAAAAAGGAAGATGTCTCCACAAACAAAGAGGAAGATTACTCTGCATCAGAGGGGGTATTTTTCTAAGCCATCCATCTTGGAGACTCCCAGTAAATATGAATATTGAACTGGGGGAGTTTAAGTAGCATCTCTATAGAACATAGAACTATCTTTTGAGTTGTTTGAAGTGTTTGCATATTTTGGAAAGGGAGGTTTAAAGTGGTTTGATGACACAAGTACATAATTTCATGTAACAATTTGATTATTTGAGGATAATTTTTTGGAGCACATATCCATCCAGGTATCAAATGGCATTTACACATGAATAGGTTCATGATTGTATAGAATATTCCATGCACATAATTAGACATGGATATATTCAGTACATATTTTTCCATTATGGGGAGACAGATTGAGCATCAAGGAATATATTATGATCAATTGCAGTAGATGGGTCAACATTGTAGAAGACTTGTGGAAAGTTTTTATGACGTGGTTTCATGAGATATTTGGAAGGTCTAGTAGAAAGTGCTTGAAATGAACCAAATGATATACATGATATTGGATGAAAGCATAGTGACAAGCGGAATTATTTACTCATAGGAAGGAAAATAATGAAAGTCACAACATAACAGGGAAAGAGAAACCATCAACATAAGATATATCATCAAAGGGAAATTGGTATGTTGAAAAGTATGTGTATAAGAAATGAACATGGAAAATTTGAATGCTTTATATATATATATATATACATACACACACAAGAGGAAGCACCAATGGACAATAAGCACCAAAAGAGAGTAAAGAAAGCATATACAAGAAGCCCCACATTGATCTACACAACATCTTGCAAAAGTAGACAGGGGGAGATAAATTGTTAGAAGTAGTTACCCTTATTTCCAAGGAGAAGAGAAGGATACAAGGCATGGACATAGGGGGAGCGCATGAAGTCGAAGAAATATTTTTTAGAGAAGGTATACTATCAAGGGGGAGTCACTCTTTGCTATTGATATCAAGAGAGAAGAGAAGGATTAGGAGAGAAATATCAGAAGCATGAAGACAAATGGATCATCCCTAAAGAGAGTTACCCTTTTTCCATTGATGTCAAAGGGGGAGAGAAACATGAGGATAATTGGTCATAGGTGGAGTATGGGTGTTTCCATCAATGCCAAAGGGGGAGATTATTGGAAATTTAGTTGCCATTGATGTCAAATGTAGATGAACTATAGAAGAATGATGTCAACCCTAGTCAACCCTAGAAGAATCCCTGGAAATATGGATAATTGGTTAAGTGGTTTAGAAGCCATAGAGGTATGGTCATGAATCCCAAACTTGTTTTAGGAATAAGGACATGAATGACAATGTAAATGCATGCAACACACTCATATATGGATAGTCCTTGTCGTGTCATTTCCAACAGAAGTTGGTACATCACATGGTTCCTCACGATTGAGGAGTTATGCCCTCATGAAGTTGGAAGCCCCGAAGAATGGCTAAAAATCCCCTAAATGGTTGCAAGTCATTAACTAAAGGGTAGAGCGATTATAACAAGAAAGTACAAGTCGACCCTAAAATTAAGGAAATAAATCACTTGGAAAAGTATAAGCACACCTCAAGGAGCCTCTCATTTCTATACACACATGTTCAGTGATTATCTATCCTTTAAGTGATCATTTAGTAAACATTTTCTTATCATATCTGAGGTATCAAAGGGAATTAAAGGGAAAATTATACAAACTAGATTTATGAGGTTATCCGTGGGTCGCAATGGAGAAAGGTGCAAACATTCGCGGATCGTAGTGGAGAAAGGCATAGACATGTATGGGTTGATAATGTACAAATAGTGGATCTGAGAAAAGGTTTTGAAGAAGGATGCTTGGTCCAAGATTCAGCAAGGCATGATGCCACAACATGGCTGTTACAGGGTTTGAGATGGTATGCATCACGTTTCATCATGAGTAAAGGTATGTCTTTATGTATTTTATGCATGGATGGTTTGGAACATGCTTAAGGCATGTCTTAGAGGCCTCTTGGTACATTTCTACATATGCTTGAGGTTCATGTCTTGATGATATTGATACATGCTTGGGACATATACTTGGTACATTATGTATGGTAATTGTTAGAGGCACATATTTGTGGTGATTAGAACATGTGTGAGGCATATACTTGGTATATGATCTTGGTTGTTATGCTTCATGCTTGAGGCATATTGTTGAGACATTGACACATCTTGGATACTTGACGTATGGTTTACTATATGGTATATGCTTGAGGCATATCTTGGATGCATTAGAATATATCTTTGGTAAATGGTGTATGGCATGATTGAGACATATCATGAGTGATATGGTATATGGTTGAGGCACATGTTATGGTACAGGTTGATGATGGTATTTTAGTAACAGATTGATGTGACAGTGAAAGTGACAAGTTGATGTGACAAAGTGAGAAAGACAAATTGATGTTATAGAGTGACAATGATAGGCTGATATATCAGTGACAGTGACATGTTGATGTCACAGTGACAGTGACAGGTTGATGTGACATTGATAGTAACATATTGATGCGACAACATGATAATGACAAGTTGATGTGACAGAGTGATAGTGACAGTGACAGGTTGATGTGACAGTAACAAGTTAATGTATCAGTGATAGTGAGAGGTTGATGTATCGGTGACAGTGGCAGTGACAGTATCAGTGGTAGTGACAAGATGAGTCTACACTTATATTTCAAGGTGACAAGATGGGGAAAGGAAAGGGGGTTGTAACATCCTTCTGGTTGGAGTCGGAGAATACAAGGAATTGGATCTTCCTTCATGTTGGAGCCTGTAAATTAGGGGGTCATAGGCACCTTCTGGTTGAAGTCAGAGAACATAGAGAGTTGGAGATTCCTTTAGGTTGGATCCTGTGAACTAGAGGGTTAGAGTCTCCTTCCGGTTGTATATGGAGAATTCAGGGAGTGGTAGATTCCTTCAAGTTGGAGCCTGTAAATAGGGGGTTGGATCCTCCTTATAGTTGGTTCTGGAGAATTGAGAAGTTGGTGCTTCCAATGAATGTATTCTTGATATAATATAATAAATAATTCCATGGTTTTCTCCCATTTGGGTTTCCACATAAACTTTGGTGTAATATGTATCTGTGGTTGTTTATTATGAACTGATGAAAGATCTTGTTTATGATACAATAATATACTGAATGCATAAGTGATGAACTATTGAATACTTTTGATAAAGTTGAAGTTTATATATTGTGATTGAAAGTGGAAAAAAGTGCTCATACTGATTCACCCTCCCCTCTCAGTATTCCAACAACCAATTTTTTTAACTTAATTCTTTTCCTTATACCTCCAAATAAAAGAACGTAATGAAAAGTAATATTTCAAAATAAAAACTGAAATACTTCACTTCTATCCACACGTTACAAATGAAAAATGTTGACCTTCCATAAAATATTTTAATCTTAAATTTCATGGTTTGAATTTTCCACTATCTCATGGATTTAATGAGCTACACATTTGATGTAGGATTTAATGAGTCTTCATTTGATACGAGAGGAACAATAGTGAATGGGTGATATGATTTCACAAGGGAGGGGGATAAAGGGGGATCCAAAGGGAAACCCATGCCATTATTCTAAGTTAATGCCCCATTACCATGTAACCCTCCCTTTGACTTGTTAGACACTCAATCATTGAATTCATGTAAGAGGGTGGGTGTGAGAAGTCACACCCCTTAGTTATTGGGAGAATAGAGCTGAAGTATAATCATCGTTGGGAAGAGTGTGACTCAAGAAACCATGGGAGAAGAAGGAAATTCAAGTAGGAAAGGAGGAAAGTTTTTACATTATGATTTTGGACTACAAGAGGAGAGATACGTATTGGGAATAGTACCATCCATTCTCTTCTTGAAGGAAGCCATTTTTTGGTTGTGTTTATTCTAGAAAAGTGGTTATTGTGACTGTAAAAATGGGTTGTGTGCTTGTGTATAATTTTCTATTGAGTAAATGGCTCTAGAGCCTTGCTGAAGCTACTGTGAACACTCCTAGAGAAGTTGAGAGTTATTGGAGTCCTCATCTAAGATATTCCTAGCCAATCGAGTGCACTGGAATCCCCAATAAATGAATGGTACAACCCAAGGGACTTCTTTCACATAAGGGGGTAAATTGCTTGGGTTGTGCAAGTTGTGGGGAAGATATATGGTGGATTGGAACCATTGTTGGAGTAGAACCTCAGTTTTGGGCTATTGAATGTGTAGAGTGGACAACCAAGAGGGTTATATCTCCTTGTGAACTCATAGCCTTATCTCGGCGATGTAATACTGTTGAGAGAAAACGAATAGCAACACTTATGTCTAGGATGAATGTCCTTTGTATACAACCAATCGATTCAACAATTTAAAGATAATTTTTTTGTTGTGTTTTAAATGTTAATTCCATTGTGTAAAATGTTTAATTTGAATATTTTTGGGTTTGTTTGATAATTCTCACATTCATGGGTTTCTATTTATGTTGTTAGATGCATGAGGAATTTGGCATGTTGTGTGCATGTAAATTTTAATTAGTATCAATGTATGATACTTCATTTTGGTGTATTGTGACTTAGCTTGGAGGTTGGTTACGTTACACACACCATTTAGGTTTTTTGTTCTTTATATTGTGCAAACAACTCTTGCATTATGGTTTTCCATGGTTTCACAAATCTCACAGTAATGATCTATTTGAACCATTCGAATATGAGTATCTCTTTCTGATGCATCTTGATATTTACAAAAGTTTTTTGTATGGCCTTCATTCATACAATTTGTACACCATAGTTTGCTTCTTTGGAGGGCCATATATTTTAGTTTTTTTTAAGCATTTCAAGATTTTTTCCATAATTTTGTTAGTCGATGGTGCTATCCAATTTTCATATGTTTCAATTTGTTGTGATTTATTCAAATCTTACTATCATGATTGGATGTCATGGATTCTCAATGGACCTTGTGCATTTTGAAGAAATCATGTGATGTACCACTGGTCCAACAATTCTGCATCTACTGTATTAGGTGTTTGAATTAACAGGTCTTTAAATATTTTGTCATGTTTTGTTATGGATTCAATCAGTTTTTTCTTGATTTATTTTAGTTTCTAGGAAGCGAGTTGCTTGATGTCTTGGGTTTTGAAGAAGAATGGAAAATTATTCTTGATCTTATCTTTGTTTCTTGTCTATCTCTCAATGAATTTCATAAACCAGGTGAGAGCTCTCTTTCTTAGGGCTCCATTGAACTATGCCATTTGTTTGTATTCATTTGTAATATCCAAGGAATCCCAAAAGTTTTCACACACAAACCAATTTTGTTTGGGATCCTCAACCCCCTCATAGAGAAGGAGGTGATTGTGGCTCATTTTTATCACAGAGTGGGAGTTCAACTTTGTACTTCTTGGAATCGATTGTCTCTTCAGAATGACTAGTGTTTTCCACTGCGTTACTATTGGTGTTGTCGATTGTTGTATCCTCTCGACTGGGATGGGTAGTTTCTCTTCTATGGTCAATGGTGTTTCTTTGGTTTTGTTTTCTTCAGTCATTTTTTTTTACTAGTGTAATTCATCCATTTGATAGCCTTTATATATATATACTTAATGAATTTTCTTTCTTGGGGTTGCACCATTTCGTCACAACTTCCAACTGATTGTGTGTTTTCTTCCTCATATATTAAATTCAGTGAGGGGGTGCATCTTTGAGATCCTTTATATGTAGGATTATATTGTCATCTTATTATCTTCTCACCCAATATTATTTGGTCTAGGGTATTTCAATTAGAAGTTTGTTTCTTACATTTCCTTGTTCACTAGTTGATACCACACCAAAAAGGGTTCAAGTTATATGTGCAATTGATAATGGAGGAATTATTTACTTTGGCACTTGTCACATATGGTATTGTCACTACATGATGTAGGGCTCGACTTGTACACATCCATACTTTCAAATGTTTCTATGTTGGATTATTGAGAGGGGGGTGAATCAGTAATAGAGCAATTTAATCCCTTTTAACCATATAATCCAAGTGTTATATCAATGTAGCATTATCATCCAATAACTACAGAGTAAATAAGCACTAAATAAATGAACAATCATACACATACATAGTACACTAGTGTTTTATGTGGAAAACCAAAGCAGGAGAAAACCACATAATTCTTTTTCTTATATGTCTTGAAGAATTGCATTCATTGGAAGCACCCAATTCCTTTGTTTTATAGATACAACTGGAAGAAGGATCCAATCCCCTTGTTTCTCAGGCTACAACCTGAGGGAATCTCAAACTGCCTTATTCTCTGGCTATAACCAAAAGGAGGCTACAAACCTCTATGTTCTCCAGCTACGACCGAAAGGTGGCTACAACCACATGTCCTTGCCCCGTCCAACTGCCCTGAAGTAGAAGTAGAATGATGGAACCACTATCACACTATCACTGTGAGATATACCACTGTAAACCTGTACCAATAAACCTGAACCATGCATCAACCATGAGCCAACCTGTACCTCAACCTGTACCATAAACAAGTGCATCAACCATGTACCAAGTATGTACCAATCATGTGTCAACTACTCATCAACTATGACTCATCAATATGTACCAACATCATCAACTATACACCTCATGTATGTGCCAACTCATCAACTACTTGTCTCAACCATTTACCCAACATGTGCCTTAACCAAAATCCCTCATAGATTTCATTATCCAAATATGATCTGTAACTCTGTAATAGACCCGGTGTATATGATCACATACCTACAAACCTTCCTTAACTTTCACAACAAGAGTCTAGCATTTTCATCAAAATTTTCTTTAGTCTCGCATGAATAGTTTGGGATTAGTCAACCACAAATACATGGATATGTTTCCTCAATGGCCTATAAATTTCATCATTTGAATCATTCTAGAAAAAATGTTATTGCGAAAATGGTGAGATGTCCTGTAAATAACATGCCTTAGAAAGCATCATCAAAAGAATTTATCCTCTCTTGAATTCCGACCTTCTTGTCTTCACCTTCCCTCTGAAATTCAGCTTATATATCCTTTGGTTACCTTAGTCACCTATAGATGTTCAATATTCTCAAGTGTGATGTAAAATGAGAGAGCCTTGCCTCTTATTTATACTCTCCAAGTAGATTCCTTAGAAGCATCTTCTAGGTCACTTTGCCCACTTTCCTTATTTTAGGGTTAACCCACTTCTAATTTCTCCATTAAATTTATTATTTAAATAATTGATTTTGTATTCACTTTGAATTATAGTATGCTCGTCACTTCATTTTATTATTTACCTTCTAAAATATCTTAAACCACTTTGACTACTTTGACCTTTTGGGTCTTCTAGATGACATATGAGGGTCCTCCAACTTCGTAAGGCCATAACCATGAGGAGTTATGTGACATTGCAAATACCACCAGAAATGGAATGACATGTACTATCCATCTAGAATAGTATTACCTCGAAATATATCAATCCACATACCATTATCCATCAAACAAACTTGGGTCCATTACCAAAACCTGGGTTCTCCAACTTCTCATGGCCATAATTCTCTAACCGTGAGGAGTTATGTGACATTCCACATACCATCGGAAATGGAATGACATGTAATATCCATATAGAATAATATTACCTTCAAATATATTAAAACACATACCATTATACATGAAACAACCTTGGGTCCATTACCTAAACCTTTGTGCTACTAGAATTCTCTACCAGAATTTCTTCAAGGGTTGACATCAATGAAAACCAACCTTAATCAACAATCTCCCCCTTTGGCATTGATGGAAACACTCTGATGCAATATTGAAGTCATATCACTCATTCTCCCCCTGTAACCATGCCTCTTTCCTCTGCATCTCTGTGACCATTTCTCCCCCTAGAGTCATGCCTCTATCCTCTACATTTGATCAATATCCCCCCCCTTTGTCATCATTGGAAAATGTATCTTTCCATATGGGGTTTCTCCCCCTAACTGAACTGTCTAATCTCCCAACCTAAATTGTCCTCTTTATGGTGCTTCCTCATGTACATCTAAGACATATAAGATAAGGATTAAAAATCATTCATTTTGGAGTAGAAATAACTCCGAGTCTCTGGCGAAGATACTCAAAGGCTTCTTGTGGAAGCGGTTTTGTAAATATGTCTTCCACTTTTTCTTTTGTGCCCACATACTCAACTCTGATGTTCTTTTCTACAACCTGTTCCTGTAGAAAGTGATACTTGATTGGAATGTGCTTCGTCTTGGAGTGCATCATCGGGTTCTTTGAGATACTGATGGCGTGTGTATTATCACAGTAGATTGGAATGGGATCATCATACTCAACCTGTATATCTGTCAGATTTTGTTTCATCCATAGAAATTGTATACAACATGCTACTATCACAATATACTCTGCCTCGACTGTAGATACAGATATTGATGATTGTTTATTTCTTAGCCATGATACTAAACACTCACCCAAGTAGAACATTTCTCCACTGGTGCTTCGTTGGTCATCAATACAACCTGCCCAATCTGCATCTGTGTAGGCAATAAGTGATAGATCCTTTCCTTTTGGATACAATAATCCAAACTCTTTTGTTCTTTTGAGATATCTGAAAATCTTCTTCATTGCTAATACATGCGATTCCTTTGGTGCTACTTGAAAGGTAGGTTGTTGTCTACACTTCCTTTTCTGAACCCTTCCTACAGTAGATATTTATCCAATCTAGAGTACCATGCTCTAGGAGCCTATTTTAGACCATTCAAGGACTTCTTTAATTTACACACATAATCTGCATTCTCTGAAAACTGAAATTCTTTTGGTTGTTCAATGTAGACTTCTTCTTCAAGTTCCCCATTCAAAAAAGATGATTTTACATACATATGATACACTTTAATATTTTTGGAGCATGCATAAGCTAAAAGCAATTAGATTGCATCCATTCTGGCAACTGGGGCAAATGTCTCTTCAAAGTCGATTCCATCAACTTGTGCATATCCTTTACATAACAATCTAGCTTTGTTCCTTGTAACCTGTCCATCTTCATTCAATTTATTCTTGTATACACACTTTGTTCTGATCACATTCTTATCCTTTGTTCTTGGAACCAATTCCCAAGTGTCATTTTTTTGTATTTGATCCAATTCTTCATCCATGGCCTTGTTCCAAAATTCATCCTTGCTGGCCTCTTCAAAATAGGTTGGTTCAATCGTAGATGTGAGTGCTAGGTGAGTTTGTTATGGTGAATAGATTCTTCTTCTAGTCTCAACTCCTGCGTCTTTGTTTCCAATAATCTGATCTAAAGGATGACCCTTCTGTACTCGTCTACTAGGTGTTTTTGGAGTTACTTGCTGAACTTGCTCTTCTATTTTTGTCGGATCCTCTTTGTCTTCCCCTTGTTTTTCATCTTTTGTTTCGTCTTTGTAAATTTGTTCCATTGATTCATTTTCTTCTTCCTTTAATTCTTGTCTACTTATTTCATCAATTGTTACGTTGATTATTTCCACCACTTTGTTCAATCTCAGGTTGTAACACTTGTATGATTTTCTTGTACTTGAGTAACCAACAAGTACTCCTTTGTCCACACGAGAGTCAAACTTTTACATTCTTCCATCTTCTCTTTTGATGTAGCATTTGCTTCAAAAACTCTGAAGTGCTTTACATTTGTTGGTTTTCCTTTCCATAGCTCGTAAGGAGTTTTGTTAGTGTTGTTTCTAAGAATTACTCTATTTTGAATGTGAACGGTTGTATGCACTTCCTGTGTCTAAAAAATATTTGTCAATTTGGAATCCATTAGCGTTGTTTGATCCATTTCTTGTATTGTCGTGTTCTTTCATTCAACAACTCCATTCTGTTGAGGTGTCCTAGCAACGAAGAATTGTATTTTTATTCCATGACTACTACAGTAGTCCATAAATTTATTTGAAGTGAAATCTCCTCCATTATCATATCTCAAGAATTTGATTTTTGAATCCATTTCATTTTCAACCATTTCCTTGTAGATCTTGAAGTTTTCAAGAGATTCTGACTTCTTCTTGAGAAAGCAAACTGCGGTCATTCTTGTATAATCATCAACTAGTAACATAAATTATGTCTCACCTTTTAAGCCCTTTGTTTTAGTTGGTACAACTAGATTAGTATGCACAATTTCCAGTGGTCTTGTCCTTGAATATTCATTTGATTTGAACCTAGTCTTTGTTTGCTTTCCTTGTTGACAATGCTTGCATAAAGTGTTGGTTGGTTTCGTGATCTAGGGCATTTCTTTGACCTCTTCTCTTTTGCTGACTTTTACAAGGTTATCAAAATGTATGTGACCCATTCTTTTGTGCCACAACCAACTTTCATCTTCCTTTCCTAGACAACACTGTTCATTTCCAATTTCACTTAACACATATATGTTGCTTGAAGTTCTCATAGTTGTAGCAATCAATTTTCCTGAACTTTCTTTTCCTATCTCACACTTTTGTGAATCGAAATTAACTTTATGACCTTAGTCACACATTTGAATCACAGTTAGAAGATTATGTTTCATATATTCTACTAGTAGAACATTTTCTGCCTTGGTATTCTTGTTCCCAATTCTGACTGCTCCTTTTCCAATGATTTTGGCTGAATCATCATTTCCGAAGGAGACTGATCCATCTATTTCCTTTTGCAATGTAAGAAACCTATCTCTATCACCTCTCATGTGTTTTTAACACCCATTGTCAACAAACCAACCACATTTCTTCTGCTTAGCTTGTAGAGAAAGTGTGCATTCTTCATTGCTATACTGATCCTTATTTCTTATCCATGTCCTTTTCTGAGGTTCATGTCTGTGATTGTTGTTATTTTGTTGTGGTTCTCGAGGAGGGATTGTCATTCTGAAATCTTTGGCCATGTGTCCAAAATTGTTACATTTGTAACATTCAACTTCAGTGCTCAAAGATTCAAACCTGTTGTAACTTCTTCTCTATGTTTCACTAGGCCTTCTGGGATAACTCCTTTGTGTATGACTTTAAAAGTTGTTTTTGTTCCTGTTGTTAGCTCTGCAATTCACAGCTTTATGTCCAAAATTATTACATGCATAACATAAACCAAAAATGATAGTTTGATACCTGGGAGTTGAAGATATTCTGAAAGGAAACACTTGTATGAATTATTCTTCTTCCCATGGCCTATCTGTCGGTTGTTGATTCTTAAATATAAATATTCTCAGTGGAGGAGTGTCCTATAATCTTCCTTGTAGATCTTCCTATCCCCCTTGATTGTTTCTGCAAAGATTTTTGGATATGTTTCTTTCTCTGTTGTTTTGGAGCTTGATCCTTTTTTTGTCTGATTGTATCCAAGTATGGACTTGTCATGATGAGATTTGTGATTGCTAATAATTTCATCCAAAAATTGTGAGTTTTTCTACATATTTTTCTTTTGAAGATCCTTTCTTAATGTGACAATCTCTGCTTCCAAATTTCCAATGATCTTGTCTTTTTCTTCTAGCTGTTCTTTGAGTGATACTTAAATTATTTTATCTTCTTCTATTTGAACCTTCAAATTTGTGATCATTTCTTCTAGTTCTTGAGTGTCTTCTTTCTTGTCTAGTTCTTCTTATAGTTTCCTGTTTTTCTTCTTTTCTCTTTTGATAACTTCTATGGCACACATTAATTCCTCTCGGTAGTCAACTTCAGCCTCTTCAATTTCTTCTTCAACTTCTTCATATTCTTCTTCGACTTCTTCATATTCTTCTTCGGAGTCTTATTTATCAAAGTCTTCTACTGCCATGAATATAACTCTTTTTGTCTCATTGTCACTGACTTCATCTTCATATGATGATGAGATGTATTCTTTGGTGCATAAGCGTTTCTTGAAAACTTTCTTTGTGGTTCTTTTTCCTTTATATGTTTGTTTGCCTGTTGAGTAACCTTCATCATTTCTCTTTTTCTTATAAGGAAATTTGTTAGAAAAATGACCAATACCATCACAATTAAAAAAAATTAAAGGAAACTTACCTCTATACCTACCATTGGCTCCCTTGTTCAGTCTTTTGACAAAGTTGGCCACTTCTTCATCATCTTTCGAGACACCACTGGTGTTGTTATGTTGTTATTTTTACTGATACGAATTTTATGAGAAGAACGAAATGAATACAGATTATTAACAGGTGCTTAACACAAAATAACAGAGATACAGTAAAAAAAAATTATTCATTAACGAAATAAGATGAAACTGTAAAATGCAGCGGAAACAAGCTTGCTAGAATGGTGGTGGCTTATCTCTGAGAAGAGATGTGACGGTTGCGTGCATTCACAAGAAGCATATTACAATGAGGCTGTGAAGGCCTTTTTAAAATAAACAAGAATTCCAAAAACCCTAGACATCCAAAAACCTAACCCTATGAGATGAAGCACCAAAAGTCATATGGGCCCCGTTTGGGTAAGTTAGTACATCAACCTCCCGGGGTCGTAACTTTTTCATACGATCTTCGTTTAAGGCTTGTGATAGCCCATTGGAAAGGTATTTTTGAGGAGATTAATTTTGGGGGCTCAATCATTCCTTCATATATCAGTGAGGAGCTTGATCCCGAAAAACATTCATTTAGGCCCTCAAAATGGCCCTAGAAGTTAAAACTACTAAAAATAGTAAATTGCCAAAATTGTCAGAAAACTGTTTTGAGCTAGTTGGAAAAGGTGGGTGGCCACTGATATCCATATGTATAAATATTTCCTCCTTAGGAAGAAATGGTCTCCATTTCATTGAGTTCCCCCATCATATGAGGAAATTTCTGTTGAATTTGGCCCCAGGTGAGCCACTTGCCTTGGTGCAGGAGCAACCCTGCTTTGACGACTCGATAAAGCTAGATCTTTTGTTGTCGAGTTCCCTTGATCTGTGTGTCCACAATATGATCATTGGATTCCTATTGTATGTAGTCATGGTTGAGATCTGTTGGTGTCAGTTTTTCTGCTACTTTTGAGGTGCCCAATAATGGTGGGAAATAGGGGCGAAGGAGATCCACGTTGAACACTGGGTGTAGGCCAAGGAAGTGAGGAAAGTTGAGCTCAAAAGAATTATCCCCTATGGTCTTGGTGATAGTGTACGACCCATAACGGAGTGGGAGAAGCTTCCGATGGGGTCCTGTAAGGCGTTCTTTCTACAAGTGCAACCAAACTTTGTCGCCCACTTGAAACTTATGTGGCACCTGATGTTGATCATGGAGTTGTTTGTAATTGTCATTGGACTTCTGTAGGATATCCTGAACCTATTGGTGGATGTGCTGGATCCGATCAATGAATCAGGTGGCTTTGTCAGCTTCAGTTGGAGCAGGAGATGAGTCGGTCGAGGTGACCACAAGGGGAAGTGCAACATCCATGGGACCCAATGGTTGGAATCCCAACCCCACCTGAAAGGGGCTATGGTTGGTTGAGCTATGCAAGGCTCGATTGTAGCTATGTTGGACATAGGGAAGTCTTTCATTCCATGTGCGAGGGTGATTTGAATTATACATGTGAAGGATATGCACAATCATTCGATTTACTACCTCAGTTTGGCCATCTGTCTGGGGGTGGAAGGATGTGGATTTGGTGAGCTTGGTGTCCAACAATGAATAGAGGCTCAACCAGAATGTGCTGAGAAATCGACTATCCTGATCTAAGACAATGCTTTGTGGGATTCCAAAATGTACCCAAACACATTCAAAGAAGATCTTGGCAGTGGCCTCTACTGTGATGCTATTCTTGGAGGCATCTAGAATTGCCATCTTAGAAAAGAGATCAACAACCACAAAAACACAGTCATTTCCCCGCTTGGTGGATGGGAGGCCTGACATGTAATCCATTGAGACGGATTTCCATGGCCTGTCAAGAGTAGGAAGAGGGGTGCACAGGCCCTATTTCTTAGTGGTTGGTTTGGCAATAGCACAGGCAGTGCAGGACCTGATATAATTGCTAACCTCCTGTCGAAGTTTCAGCCAGTAGAAATGTTTCTGTAGCATCGCCATTGTCTTTTTGACACCGAAGTGTCCTGCCACCTAATTGTAGTGAGATTCCCAGATCATATTCGATCGCTCACTTAATGAAACACAGATATTGCCCAAACAACACAACAACCCATCTTGAAGATGGAAATTATCGACAACTGTGTTTGCACCCAACATTTGGTAGGTGGTGGCAAAGTCAGGGCCTGTCTCATAGAGTTGGGGCCATCCATATGTCTCATGGCTGCAAGAGTCTAGCACCATGGTGAGTGTCGTGATTGGTGGTCTACTGAGGAAATCAACGATGTGATTGGTGCTTCCTGTTTTATACTTGATCTTGAGGTGGAATGGTTGCAAGTATGTGGACCACTTTTGATGGCGGTCATTCTGCAA
This sequence comes from Picea engelmannii, assembly GCA_009831015.1. Classification (NCBI taxonomy): domain Eukaryota; kingdom Viridiplantae; phylum Streptophyta; class Pinopsida; order Pinales; family Pinaceae; genus Picea; species Picea engelmannii. The sequence continues at coordinate 100,239 of ML808030.1, forward strand.
TTTTCCCTGTGCCTGCATGAACTGTAGTGGCTTATGATCAGTGTGGATGACTATCTCCTTCCCAAGAATGTAATGTCTCCATTGGCGATAGGATTGTATAATGGAGTGCATTTATTTGTCATAAGTAGGGTACTTATGAACAGTATTTGACAGTGTCTCACTATGATAGGCCACGGGGTGGCCGTGTTGAGTGAGAACGACGCCCACAACATAGTCTGAAGCATATGTCTCGATTTCAAAGGGATGTTGCAGGTTTGGTAGTGAAAGTATTGGGGTTGAGCATAAGCGCTTCTTCAAATCATCGAATGCTTGTTGTTGGGACCGAATCCACACATATTTCTCTTTACCACCACCCTTGTTTATTTGGTTGAGGGCCCATGCAATATGGGAGAATCCCAACACGAACCTGCGGTAGAAATTGGCAAGGACCAAGAAGCTCTGAATCTTAGTGAGTGTTGTTGGGACTGGCCAGTCACGGATGACTTGGATCTTGGCTGGATCCACATGTATGCCATGCTGATCAATGATGTAGCCCAGGCAATGGACCTTGTCCATGCCAAAGGAGCATTTTTCCAAGTTTCTGTATAGCTTGTTTTGCCGCAGGGTGTGCAAAACCTGTTGAATATGCTGCAAGTGTTCGACCCAAGTCTTGCTGTAAATTAGAATGTCATCCAGATACACCACTACAAAAGTATTGGTGAATGGTCATAGGATATCGTCCATCATCCTCATGAAAGTGGCTGGAGCATTTGTCAAACCAAAAGGCATGACCAACCATTCAAAAAGGCCTTCCATACATCTGTTTGTTCTATTGGGACTTGGTGGTAGCCAGACTTTAGATCAATCTTAATGAAGTATTTGGCCCCCATGAGTTGATCAAGGAGGTCTTTGATTCGGGGAATCGGGTACTGGTTTCTGACTGTGATTTTATTCAGAGCCCGATAATCAATACAAAGTCCCCAGGTTCCATCTTTCTTATATACTAGCACGATTGGGCTCCCGCAAGGTGTTGAGCTAGGACGGATGTGCCCCTTGTGGAGCAATTCTTGGATCCGTCGCTTGATCTCCTCATTCTCTAACAAATAGCAACGATAGACTGGCCCATTGGGTAGTGGTGCATCGGGGGTCAGATTGATGGGGTGCTTGACCTGACAGTGCAGAGGTACCCCTGTAGGTGAGGAGAATATATCTGAGTATTCTTCCATGACTTTATCTACTTGCTTCTGCTATTTGGAGAGGTAGGTCGGAGAGTCCAAAGATGTGGCTGTGATCTTTCACTTATTCTAAGAGTGAATCACGAAGAAGACAAACTTCCCCATCTGAGAGATGACCTTCCTGCATTTCTTAGCAGAGATCAAGGAAATAAAACTAGGTGGGACTGCCTTGGCTATCCTGTACAATTTCCTATTCAAAGTAATAATAACACTACGAGGCCTAGACTCATATATAAAATGATGTTTCCATAAATAAGGTTGGCCCAAAAGAACATCACAAACTTCGAGAGGAGCAACATCACATAATACCTCGTCTTTGAAGGGCTTGATGCTGTACGACAGTTGACACTGTTGGCTAACACGGAGATTGCTTCCTTGGCAGAGCCATCCAATGGTGTAGGGTTGTGGGTGCGACATTGTTGGCAGGGCAAGCCACTTGAAAACCTCTACTGAGATGAGGTTCTTCTAGCTACCGCTATCAACGATAAAGTGCAGTGGGGTGCATTTTACCCACATCTATGAATGGAAGAGGCACTCTCCTTCTTCTGGCTCATCTGGTTCACCAGGCTAGAGATTGGTGGTAGCAACGGTGGCACTGGGTTTCGTGTCAATGATCCATATTCCCCTTTTTGGTTCTGGCTCAAAGTTAGAATATGCATATGATTTAGAGGCTTTCACTTCAGCCACCAATGACTTCTTTGAGTGGTAGTCAGTAGTGTTATGCCAAGGGCTCTTATGGAAGTCGCACCACTTCTCGGTATCTTTCTTTTTATTTCTTGTGTCCTTCTTTGCTTGTGGCTTGGACTGGTTGTTCTGATACTACCCATATTTTCTCTGTCCTTTTTTCTGTGGGTTGGGGCCACCCTTTCCCGGCTTTTGTTGCGAGGGGTTCCCAAGCCCAAATTGCCATGTCTTTTGTTTGAGCTTCTACTCGATTTTGACGACATATCGGTAGGCTGCACCCAAGGATGAGATGTACAGAAATTCCATTTTGTTCTAGATGTATCTATGAATAGCACCATGATACTTGAGCACCAGATGTCGCTTCGAATATTTGATACCCAGCTTGGTGCGCAAGGTATGGAAGATATTTGTGAAATCTGGCACTGCTTGGTCTCTTTCTTACCACAGTGTGGTCCATTTGGTATACAGGTCGTCATAACTTATGACAGGGTAGTATTGTTCCTTAATAGCATCCCTAAAGGATTCCCAGGTGGCTGTGACTGAAAATAATGAGGTTTCCTTTGTTTTTTTTTTCTCACAGAAAGTTTCCCACCAATCTTTAACATGGGGAATGACTTTGAGGAGTGCAAAAGTAATCTTTTCTCTATTCGAAAAGTTATGGAAATAAAAATACCCTTCTAGTAGATTCAACCACTTGTCTACAACATCTGCGTCTATCTGACCTTCAAATATAGGAATATCGAATTTTATTTGTACCTTGAAGGGGGCAGCACCTCTGTTCGAAGAAGATGCATCGCCTATTGGTATCCGCCGAAGGATTTGCGTGAAACTATCCATCATCTCATTCCTTTGTTGCGTGAGGGCTTCCTTAATCAACAATTTGAAAGGATCTCCTATCTCGTCAAATTTCTTTTCTCCTGCCATGAGAGGTCGCTTGGGCATGCGAGAGCTTCGGTCCTCAAGAGAAACAAGCTTGAGACCCAACTCTTTGTACTCTGACCTCGTTGGGGACATGCATTAAGAAGACAAGGAGTGGACCGCTTCGATACCACTGATCTGGATTTTATGAGAATAACAAAATTAATACATATTATTAACAGGTTCTTAACACAAAATAATAGAGATACAGTAAAACTGGTTTTCTATTCAATAATGAAATAATCTGAAACTGTGAAATGCAGCGAAAACAAGCTTGCTAGAATGGTGGTGGATTATCTCTGAGAAGAGATGTGACGGTTGTGCACATTCGTAAGAAGCAGATTACAATGAGGCTCTAAAGGAATTTTTACAATAAAAAAGAATTCCAAAAACCCTAGACATCTAAAAAACTAACCCTAGGAGATGAAGCGCCAAAAGTCATGTGGGCCCCGTTTGGGTAAGTTAGTACATCAACTTCCCGGGGTCGTAACTTTTGCATACGATCTCCATTTTAGGCGTGTGATAGCCCATTGGAAAGGTATTGTCGATTATATTCATTTTGTGGGTTCAATCATGACTTTGGGTATCATTGAAGAGATCGATCCCGAAAAAAATTCATTTAGGCCCTCAAAATGGCCCCGAAAGTTAAAACTGCTAAAAATAGTAAATTGCCAAAATTGTCAGAAAACTGTTTTGAGCCAGTTGGAAAAGGTGGGTGGCCAGCGATATCCATCTGGATCATTTGATTTCCCTTTTTATTTGAATTTTTGGATGCTTTGAAGGCTGCCTCTTTTATATCTGGATTTTCATGTTCAGTTGTCATTTCATATGTTGTGAAGATTCCATGTAATTCGTCCATGCTTATTGAGTTTAGATCTGATCTTTCTTCTAGTGTTGATATCTTAGCGTCAAATATCATAGGAAGAGATATTAGTACTTTTTGAACAATTACATATTCTTTGATTTATTCTCCCAATCCTATGGTTGCATTTACTGTTTCATCAAATCGTAAAAATTAAGTTGCAATATTCTCATCTCCTTTCATCTTAAGTTGTTAGAACTGACCTCTATAAGTTTGAAACATTGTTGCTTTGACTTTTGAATCTCTTTCATAAACATTTTGAAGTTTGTCCCAAATCTCTTTAGCAGATTTACAATGTGCAACTTTGGTGAATATTGTTTCACTAAGATCATTCAAAAGTTCATTTTTGGCTTTGGAACTATTCTGACCAAGTTTCACTGCTTTGTCATTTGTTGTCGAAACTGTTGGTGTTGTGTAGCCATCTACAATTGATTTCCAAATTTCAAATCCTTGTGCTTGTATATATGTTTTCATCCCTATGCTCCAAAATGCATACTTTTGTCCATTGAACTGTGGTACTCCATTTTTATACAAGTTGTCTCTCTCCATGATCTACCTTTTAGTGGTTAAAATAATTTCTGAAGGAACCTGCTTTGATACCAATTGTTGGATTACTGAGAGGGGGGGGTGAATCAATAATAGAGTAATTTAATCATTTTTAACCATTAATCCAAGTGTTATATCAATGTAGCATTATCATCCAATAACTGCAGAGTAAATAAGCAATGAATAAATGAATAATCATACACATACACAGTACACCAGTGTTTTACATGGAAAACCAAAGTGGGAGAAAACCACATAATGATTTTGTTAAATTTTTAATTAAAATAAAGTACCAAGGCAAGTGTTTCTCTTCCCTAGGCGCCTAAGGGGGAGAAATTGCCGAATGTGGGTCCTAGTCATTTAATTTGTGAGATGCAAATTAAAAGGTGACTTTATGATTAAAGTGGGGGTGAGTGAAGAGACACCAAATCTCAGCCACCCATCTGATCTAATCTCAACCGTTAGATTAGAAAACTCCTCACCTTCCCTCATGAGGTCGACTTGGGCAAGAGGGTGCACCCATTCTTGGGTAGTTGGAGAAATCTTGGTGAGATGCCAAGAGGATCTTGCTGAGATGCCAAGAGCAAGGAAAGAAGTAGCAACAGTCTTGTTGAGAGAGCAAGAGACTCTTGGTGAGATGCCAAGAGGTTCTTGGTGAGATGCCAAGAACAAGGAAGTTGAAGCATTCTTGTTGAGAGAACAAGAGGAGTTCAAGCATTCTTGTTGAGAAAACAAGAGAGAGAAAGAGAGAGGTTGAGATGAGAAAAGAGACAACATTTGCTGAAGGAGAGCACACATCCCAAGGCAAAGAGAAGTACAGATTTCAGACAGCAAGGAAGAACAGGCTGTACCGTATGGATTTGTGGAGGTCGTACAACATTTAATGTGCACATAAATTTAGGAGGACAACAGCTGCAATTTCTGAGAGTATTGGCTTGCATTCCAAGGCTGCCATACAACATTTGTTGGCACAGAAATTGAGGTAACCGATGTAATATATTTCTGAGTGTATTTCAGTATAGTCTGTATTGTTTGGCACGAATCTTGGGGACCGTACAACTTGGTTTACAAGGAGATGTTCATGCTGGGTTTTCTGTACAGTCTTAGCAGAGTTTTGGCACAAATTTTGGGACAGTCCGTACAACATTAATTGTTGGGGCAGCCGTACAGTTGTACGGATTTCTGGGACAGAAATCGAGGAGCAAAGCTACAAGAATGTCTAGATAAGTTTGTGTAAATATCTGAAGATGAATATACTGTAGAAGAATTTCTCAGAAGCTCATAAATAATACAAATCCCTCTCTCACTGGTTTTCCCCTTGTGGGTTTTTCCAGGGTCAAAGTTAGACCAAATATCTTTGTGTCTATATTTTCTGATTTTTTCATATTGCTGATATTTTTATTTCTGCATTGAAAACGATGTTCATAATCCTCATGTTTCAGTTTTGAAATTTATTTTCTGTCAAGTTTTTATATGCTGAAACACTGCTGAGTCATATGCTGAAACACCACTGTGAGTATATGCTGAAACACAGGGCTGTAACATATGCTGAAACACAGTGCTGTAACATATGCTGAAACACATTGCTGAGTCATATGCTGAAACGTCGTTGTGAGTATATGCTGAAACACAGGGCTGTAACATATGCTGAAACACAGTGCTGTAACATATGCTGAAACACAGTGCTGAGTCATATGTTGAAACACCGCTGTGAGTATATGATGAAACATAGTGTTGAGTCATATGTTGAAACACCGCTGTGAGTATATGATGAAACACAAAGCTATAACATATGCTAAAACAGTGCTGAAACTGAGTTTCGCATTTAAATTTGGCTGAAAAATCAGCGAGACTGAAAATGGGTTGGGGTTTTGAAAAATTAACAGCTTTTTCTTATATTTCTTGAAGAATTACATCCATTGGAATCACCAACTTCCTTTGTTTTCCAGCTACAACTGGAAGGAGGCTCCAATCCCCTTGTTTCTCAGACTACAACCCGAGGGAAGCTCCAACTCCCCTATTCTTTGGCTATAACTAGAAGGAGGCTACAACCCCCTATGTTCTCTGGCTACAATTGGAAGGTGGCTACAACCACCTGTCCTTGCCCCATCCAATTGACCTGAAGTAGAAGTAGAATGATGGAACCCCTGTCAGACTATCGCTGTGAGATATACCACTATAAACTTGTACCAATAAACCTGAACCATGCATCAACCATGTGTCAACATGTACCTTAACTTGTAATCAACCTGTACCATAAACAATTGCATCAACCATGTACTAAGTATGTACCAATCATGTGTCAACTACTCATCAACTATGACTCATCAATATGTACCAACATCATCAACTATACACCTCATGTATGTGCCAACTCATCAACTACTTGTCTCAACGATTTACCCAACATGTACCTTAACCAAAATCCCTCATCGATTTCATCATCCAAATATGATCTGTAACTTTGTAATAGACCTGGTGTATATGATCACATATCTACACACCTTCCTTAACTTTCACAACAAGAGGCTAGCATTTTCATCAAACTTTTCTTTAGTCTCAGATGAATAGTTTGGGATTAGTCAACCACAAATACTTGGATATGTTTCCTCAATGGCTATCAATTTCATGGTCTGAATCATTCTACAAAAAATTTTATTGTGAAAATGGTGAGATGTCTTGTAAATAACATGCCTTAGAAAGCATCATCAAAAGAATTTATCCTCCCTTGAATTCTGACCTTATTTTCTTCACCTTCCCTCTAAAATTCATACCTCAGTCACCTATAGATGTTCAATATTCTCAAGTGTGATCTAAAATGAGAGAGCCTTGCCTCTTATTTATACTCTCCAAGTAGCTTCCTTAGAAGCATCTTCTAGGTCACTTTGCCTACTTTCCTTATTGTAGGGTTAACCCACTTCTAATTTCTCCATTAAATTTATTATTTAAATAATTTATTTTGTATTCACTTTGAATTATAGTATACTCGTCACTTCACTTTATTATTTACCTTCTAAAATATCTTAAACAACTTTGACTACTTTGACCTTTTGGAGCTTCTATATGACATATGAGGGTCCTCCAACTTCATAAGGCCATAACCATGAGAAGTTATGTGACGTTCCAAATACCACCAGAAATGGAATGACATGTATTATCCATCTAGAATAGTCTTACCTGGAAATATATCAAAATGCATACCATTATCCATCAAACAAACTTGGGTCCATTACCCAAACCTGGGTTCTCCAACTTCTCATGGTCATAACTCTCTAACCATGAGGAGTTATGTGACGTTCCACATACCACCGAAAATGGAATGACATGTAATATCCATATAGAATAGTATTACCTTCAAAGATATTAAAACACATACCATTATACATGAAACAACCTTGGGTCCATTACCCAAACCTTTGTGCTACTATAATTCGCTACCAGACTTTCTTCAAGGGTTGACATCAATGGAAACCAGCCTTAATCAACAATCTCCCCCTTTGGCATTGATGGAAACACTATGATGCAATACTGAAATCATTTCATGCAATACTGAAGTCATATCACTCATGCTCCCTCTGTAACCATGCCTCTTTCCTATGAATCTCTGTGACCATTACTCCCCCTAGAGTCATCCCTCTTTCCTCTGCATATGATAAATATTTCCCCCTTTGTCATCAATGGAAAATGTATCTTTCCATCCAGGGCTACCGCCCCTAACTGAACTGTCTGATCTCCTAACCTGAACTGTCCTCTTTATGGTGCTTCCTCATGTACATATAAGACATATAAGATAAACATTTAAAATCATTCATTTTGGATTAGAAATAGCTCCGAGTCTATGGAGAAGATACTCAAAGGCTTCCCATGGAAGCGGATTTGTAAATATGTCTACCACTTGTTCTTTTGTGCCCACATACTCAACTCTGATGTTCTTTTCTGCAACCTGTTCCCGTAGAAAGTGATACTTTATTGGAATGTGCTTCATCTTGGAGTGCATCACCAGGTTCTTTGATATATTGATGGTGCTTGTATTATCACAATAGATTGGAATGGGCTCATCATACTCAACTTGTATATCTGTCAGATTTTGTTTCATCCATAGAAATTGTGTACAACATGTTGCTGTTGCAATATACTCTGCCTCGGCTGTAGATAGATAATGATGATTGTTTATTTCTTAGCCATGATACTAAGCACTCACCCAAGTAGAATGTCACTCCACTGGTGCTTTGTTGGTCATCAATACAACCTACCCAATCTGCATCTATGTAGGTGATAAGTGATAGATCCTTTCCTTTTGGATACCATAATCCAAACTCTTTTGTTCCTTTGAGATATTTGAAAATCCTCTTCATTGCTAATACATGTGATTCCTTTGGTGTTGCTTGAAATCGTGCCACCTGTCCAACTGCCTGCATTACATATGGTCTGCATGTTGTCACATATAGTAGGCTACCAATCATTGACCTGTATTGCCTCCGATCTGTATAATTTGAATCATCATCTTTGCTTAACTTGCAACTTGTTTGCATGGGAGTGATAACTAGTTTGCAATCTTCCATTTTGAACCTCTTTAGCATTTATTTGATATACTTGGTTTGAGAAATAAAAATTCCTTGGTTTCTTTGATGTATCTAAAGTCCCAGAAAGAAGGATAGTTCTCCAAGTAATGACATTTCAAATTCATTCTGCATATCCTTTGCAAATTTCTTGCTTAACCTCTCATCATCACTACCAAAAATAATATCATCAACATAAACTTCAATTAATAAAATACTATCTTGACTTACCTTGATGTAGAGGTTGTTGTCTGCACTTCCTTTTCTGAACCCTTCCTACTGTAGATATTTATCCAATCTAGAGTACCATGCTCTAGGAGCATGTTTTAGACCATTCAAGGACTTCTTTAATTTACACACATAATCTACATTCTCTAACAACTGAAATCCTTTTGGTTGTTCAATGTATACTTCTTCTTCAAGTTCCCCATTCATAAAAGCCGATTTTTCGTCCATCTGATACACTTTAATGTTTTTGGAGCATGCATAAGCTAAAAGCAATTAGATTGCTTCCATTCTGGCAACTGGGGAAAATGTCTCTTCAAAGTTGATTATGTCAACCTGTACATATCCTTTACATATCAATCTAGCTTTGTTCCTTGTAACCTGTCCATCTTCATTCAATTTATTCTTGTATACACACTTTGTGCTGATCACATTCTTATCCTTTGGTCTTGGAACCAATTCCCGAGTGTCATTTTTCTCTATTTGATCCAATTCTTCATCCATGGCCTTGTTCCAGAATTCATCCTTGCTGGACTCTTAAAAATAGGTTCATTCAATCCTAGATGTGAGTACTAGGTGAGTTTTTTATGGTGAACAGATTCTTCTTCTCGTCTCAACTCCTGCGTCTTTGTTTCCGATAATCTGATCTGAAGGATGATTCTTCTGTACTCATCTACTAGGTGTTTTTGGAGTTACCTGCTGAAATTTCTCTTCTATTTCTGTCGGATCCTCTTCATCTTCCCATTCTTTTTCATGTTTTGTTTCGTCTTGATAAAGTTGTTCCATTGATTCATTTTCTTCTTCCTTTAATTTTTGTCTACCTGTTTCATCAATTGTTACTTTGATTATTTCCACCACTTTGTTCAATCTTAGGTTGTAACACTTGTATTCTTTTCTTGTACTTGAGTAACCAACAAGTACTCATTTGTCCACACAAGAGTCAAAATTTCACATTCTTCCATCTTCTCTTTTGATGTAGCATTTTCTTCCAAAAAATCTGAAGTTCTTTACATTTATTGGTTTTCCTTTCCATAGCTCATAAGGCGTTTTGTCAGTGTTGTTTTTGAGCATTACTCTATTTTGAATGTGAATTGTTGTATTCACTTCCTGTGTCCAAAAAATATCTTTCAATTTGGAATCCATTAGCATTGTTTGATCAATTTCCTGTATTGTCATGTTCTTTCATTCAATAACTCCATTCTGTTGAGGTGTCCTAGCAACAAAGAATTGCCTTTTTATTCCATGACTACTATAGTAGTCCATAAATTTATTTGAAGTGAAATCTCCTCCATTATCATATCTCAAGCATTTGATTTTTGAATCCATTTCATTTTCAACCATTTCCTTGTAGATCTTGAAGTTTTCAAAAGCTTTTGACTTATTCTTGAGAAAGAAAATTGCGGTTATTCTTGTATAATCATCAACTAATAACATAAAGTATTTCTCACCTTTTAAGTCCTTTGTTGTAGTTGGTACAACTAGATCAGTATGCACAATTTCCAGTGGTCTTGTTGTTGAATATTCATTTGATTTGAACCTGGTCTTTGTTTTCTTTCCTTGTTGACAATGCTTGCATAAAGTGTTGGTTGGTTTCGTGATCTGGGGCATTTATATGACCGTCTCTCTTTTTCTGAATTTTACAAGGTTATCAAAATGTATGTGACCCATTCTTTTGTGCCATAGCCAACTTTCATCTTCCTTTCCTAGACAACACTTTTCATTTCCAATTTCACTTAACACATATATGTTGCTGGAAGTTCTTGTAGCTGTAGCAATTAATTTTCCTGAAACGTCTTTTCTTATCTCGCACTTTTGTGAATCGAAAGTAACTTTATGACCTTGGTCACACATTTGAATCACAGTTAGAAGATTATGTTTCATATATTATACGAGTAGAACATTTTCCACCTTTGTATTCTTGTTCCAAATTATGACTGTTCCTTTTCCAATGATTTCGGTTGAATCATCATTTCCGAAGGAGATTGATCCATCTCTTTCCTTTTGTAATGTAAGAAACTTGTCTCTATCACCTATCATGTGTTTTTAACACCCACTGTCAACATACCAACCACGTTTCTTCTTCTTAGCTGGTAGAGAAAGTGTGCATTCTTCATTGCTATACTGATCTTGCTTTCTTATCCATGTCCTTTTCTGAGGTTCATGTCCGTCACTGTTGTTATTTTGTTGCGGTTCTCTAGGAGGGACTGTCATTCTGAAATCTTTGGCCATGTGTCCAAAATTGTTACATTTGTAACATTCAATTTTAGTGCTCAAAGATTCAAACCTATTGTAACGTCTTCTTTATGTTTCACTGGGCCTTCTTGGATAACCCCTTTGTGTATGACTTTCAAAGTTGTTTTTGTTTCTGTTGTTAGCTCTGCAATTCACAACTTTATGTCCAAAATTATTACATGCATAACATAAACCAAAAAAGATAGTTTGACACATGGGAGTTGAAGATATTCTGAAAGGAGGTACTCTTATGAATTCTTCTTCTTGCCATGGCCTATCTATCAGTTGTTGATTCTTAAATCTGAATCTTCTCGGTGGAGGAGTGTCCCTGTAATCTTCCTTGTAGATCTTCCTATCCCCCTTGATTGTTTCTGCAAATAATTTTGGATATGTTTCTTTCTCTGTTGTTTTGGATCTTGATCCTTTTTTTGTCTGATTGTATCCAAGTTCAGACTTGTCAGGATGAGATTTGTGACTGTTGATAATTTTATCCAAAATTTTTGAGTTGTTCTACATATTTTTCTTTTGAAGATCCTTTCTTAATTTGACAATATCTTCTTCCAAATTTTCAATGATCTTGTCTTTTTCTTCTAGTTTTTCTTTGAGTGCTTCTTCAATTCTTTTATCTTCTTCTATTTGAACCTTCAAATTTGTGATCATTTGTTCTAGTTCTTGAGTGTCTTCTTTCTTGTCTAGTTCTTCTTGTAGTTTCTTGTTTTTCTTATTTTCTCTTCTGATAACTTCTATGGCACACATTAATTCCTCTCGGTAGTCACATTCAACCTCTTCAATTTCTTCTTCGACTTCTTCATATTCTTCTTCTTATTATTAATATTCTTCTTCGAAGTCTTCTTTATCAAAGTCTTTTATTGCCATGAATAGAAATCTTTCTGTCTCACTATTAGTGACTTCATCTTCATCTGATGATGAGATGTATTCTTTGGTGCATAAGTTTTTCTTGAAAACTTTCTTTGTGGTTCTTTTTCCTTTATATGTTTGTTTGCCTTTTGAGTAACCTTCATCATTTCTCTTTTTCTTATAAGGAAATTTGTTACAAAAATGGACAATACCATCACAATTAAAAAAAATTAAAGGAAGCTTACCTCTATACCTACCATCGGTTCCCTTGTTCAGTCTTTTGACAAAGTTGGCCATTTTTTCATCATCTTCTGAGACGTCACTGCTGCTGTTATGTTCTTATTTTTGCCTCCCCTTTTTCTTTGAATTTTTGGATGCTTTGAAGGTTGCCTCTTTTATATTTGGATTTCCCTGTTCAGTTCTCATTTCATATGTTGTGAAGATTCCATGTAATTCGTCCATGCTTAATGAGTTTAGATCTGATCTTTCTTCTAGTGTTGATATCATAGGAAGAGATCTTGGTACTTTTTGAACAATTACATATTCTTTGATTTCTTCTCCCAATCCTATGATTGCATTTACTGTTTCATCAAATCGTAAAAAGTAAGTTGCAATATGATCATCTCGTTTCATATTAAGTTGTTCGAACTGACCTCTGTAAGTTTGAAGTTTTGTTGCTTTGAATTTTGAATCTCCTTCATAAATATTTTGAAGTTTTCCCCAAATCTCTTTAGAGGATTTACAATGTGCAAGTTTGGTGAATACCGTTTCACTAAGACCATTCAGAAGTTCATTTTTAGCTTTGTAAATATTATGACCGAGTTTCACTTCTTTTTCATTTGTTGTCGGAACTGCTAGTGTTGTGTATCCATCTACAATTGATTTCCAAATTTCAAATCCTTGTGCCTGTATATATGTTTTCATCCCTATGCTCCAAAATGCATACTTTTGTCAATTGAACTATGGTATTCCATTTTTATACAAGTTGTTTCTCTCCATGATCTACCTCTGAGTGGTTAAACTGATTTCTAAAGGAACTTTCTCTAATACCAATTGTTGGATTACTGAGAGGGGGGATGAATAAGTAGTAGAGAAATTTAATCCTTTTTAACCATATAATCCAAGTGTTATATCCATGTAGCATTATCATGCAATAACAATAGAGTAAATAAGAAATGAATAAATGAACAATCATACACATACACAATACACCAGTGTTTTATGTGGAAACCCAAAGCAGGAGAAAACCACAAAATGTTTTTTCTTATATGTATTGAAGAATTAAATTCATTGGAAGCACCAACTTCCTTTGTTTTCCAGCTACAACTAGAAGGAGGCTCCAACCTCCTTGTTTCTTAGGATACAACCTGAGGGAAGATCCAACTCCCCTATTCTCTTACTACAACCGGAAGGAGGCTACAACCACCTGTCCTTGCCCCGTCTAACCACCCTAAAGTAGAAGTAGAATGATGGAACCACTATCACATTATCACTGTGAGTTATATTGTTGTAAACCTGTACCAATAAACTTGAACCATACATCAAATATGAATCAACCTGTACCTCAACCTGTAATCAACCTGTAATCAACATGTACCATAAACAAGTGAATCAACCATGTATGAAGTATGTACCAATCATGTGTCAACTACTCATAAACTATGACTCATCAATATGTACCAACATCATCAACTATACAATAGAGTAATGGATGACTCATCATGTACTCATCAGTAATAGAGTAATTTAATCCATTTTAACCATATAATCCAAGTGTTATATCAATGTAGCATTATATTCCAATAACTGCAGAGTAAATAAGCAATGAATAAATGAATAATCATACACATACACAGTACACCAGTGTTTTACATGGAAAACCAAAGTGGGAGAAAACCACATAATGCTTTTTCTTATATGTCTTCAAGAATTACATTCATTGGAAGCACCAACTTCCTTTGTTTTCCAGCTACAATTGGAAGGAGGCTCCAATCCCCTTGTTTCTCAGACTACAACTCGAGGGAAGCTCCAACTCCCCTATTCTTTGGCTATAACCAGAAGGAGGCTACAACCCCCTATGTTCTTTGGCTACAAATGGAAGGTGGCTACAACCACTTGTCCTTGCCCCATTCAATTGACCTGAAGTAGAAGTAGAAAGATGGAACCCCTGTCACACTATCACTGTGAGATATACCACTGTAAACCTGTACCAATAAACCTGAACCATGCATCAACCATGCATCAACATGTACCTCAACTTGTAATCAACTTGTACCATAAACAAGTGCATCAACCATGTACCAAGTATGTACCAATCATGTGTAAACTACTCATCAACTATGACTCATCAATATGTACCAACATCATCAACTATACACCTCATGTATGTGCCAACTCATCAACTACTTGTCTCAACCATTTACCAAACATGTACCTTAAACAAAATCCCTCACCAATTTCATCATCCAAATATGATCTGTAAATCTGTAATAGACCTGGTGTATATGATCACATACCTACAAACCTCCCTTAACTTTAAGAAGAAGAGACTAGCATTTTCATCAAACTTTTCCTTAGTCTCACATGACTAGTTTGGGATTAGTCAACAACCCTAACTTGAAATAATCATAACTATGTACTTGTAATGAATAAAGATTTGAAAATAGTACATAATTTTCTTCAGTTTGTTTTGTGCAATTCCTCGAGGATTCACTACTTACAACCTCTCATAAAAGGAGTTATAGAAAAAATGACATACCTTGCTGAATTCTTGAGTATTCTAGAGAGTGACCTTGTAGAGCGTGACCCACATGGAATAGTTTTTTAATCAATCTAAAATTGTTATACAGAATACTAAAGAATATACCCTAACCAACACAGTTTTTCTTACAGAATTCGGATATGTTATGAAGAAGTTATGACATTTTTATCCGAAACACCAGTTTTAGACTAGTTCCAGGACTAGCCACAAACCCTATCTTCGACGGAGTGTAAATCCAAAAATAAAACAACCCAAAAGATGAAAGTCTTACCACAGATACTTGTATATGTTTCCTCAATGGCCTATCAATTTCACAGTCCGAATCATTCTAGAAAAAAAATTATTGCGAAAGTGGTGAGATGACTTGTAAATAACATACCTTAGAAAGCATCATAAAAAGAATTTATCCTCCCTTGAATTCCATCCTTCTTTTCTTCACCTTGCCTCTGAAATTCAGCTTAGATATCATTTGGTTACCTCAGTCACCTATATATATTCAATATTCTCAAGTTTGATGTAAAATGAGAGAGCCTTGTGTTAAGAACCAAATATCAATATAACATAGAAAAAGCTCAGAAAAAATACTCAACGCCTTGAAAAAGAGATAATTTTAGATAATAATCCTCTTCGAGTGGGAAAACTCCTTTTACCCCACCTAATTGTTCAAGTACAAGATGATTCAAAATGAAAATGTCTCCTTGGTATATATAGGAGACTAGGAGGTATAATTACAACTAATGGCCTAAAGTCGACATAAATAAAATAACATTACTAATATAATATACCCCAATTAAGGGGTAATGAGCTAATATTAGGGCTTAACATGCCCCTCTCCTTGAGACAAGTGTTGTCCGCAACACTTGAGTAACTCTGAATGCTTCTGTATAAAAGACTCATCTTCCCAAGAGGAATTTCCAGCCGGTAGTTTCCTCCATTTAATGAGATACTCTGAAATGGATCTATTCCTCAGCTGGCGAATTCTTGTGTCAATGATGGATTCAGGCTCCAATATGATTTTTCCGTCCTCATCAAGTTCTACAAATATAGTTTGAACTAGGATCTTGTCGCCTATAACCTTCTTTAAGAATGAAACATGGAAAACTGGGAGTACTCATGAAGATGCAGGCAGCTCCAATTTGTATGCCATAGTACCAATCTTTTGCAACACCTTATAAGGGCCATAGTACTTTGGTGAT
This sequence comes from Picea engelmannii, assembly GCA_009831015.1. Classification (NCBI taxonomy): domain Eukaryota; kingdom Viridiplantae; phylum Streptophyta; class Pinopsida; order Pinales; family Pinaceae; genus Picea; species Picea engelmannii. The sequence continues at coordinate 116,294 of ML808030.1, forward strand.
AATTTATTATCCTTTTTGGCTTGCTTGAGGGACATCTGTTTGTATGGTTGTAGTCTTAAAAATACCCAATCCGCTACTTCAAAACTTATTTCACTACGATGTTAATCTCCTTGTTGTTTCATGTGATTCTGTGCCATGGTTAGGTTGTCCTTTAAGATTTGGAGAACTTGTTGTTGATTCTCGATTTGATCTTCCACTGCTTGAACCTTAGATTTTTCTTTTAGAGAAGAAGTGATGGAAGGAGGGTGGTATCCATATAGTGCCATAAATGGTGTCATTTTTGTTGCAGTATGAAAGGAAGTGTTATACCACCATTCTACAAAGGGTAACCATTTGAACCATTATGTTTGTTTATCAGAGACAAAGCAACGAAGGTATCCTTCTAGACATTTGTTCACTATCTCAGTTTGTCCATCAAATTGAGGATGATAGGATGAGTTATGAGCCAATTGAGTACCCAAAAAAGAAAATAATTATGTCCAAAAATGTCCAATGAAGATGGCATCTCTGTCACTTACAATAATCTTTAGGCTGCCATGTAGCTTTTGAACTGTCTCCATGAATGCGGTGGAAATTGTACTAGCTTTGAAGGGATGAGAGAGTGCACAAAAGTGTGCGTACTTGGTCAGTCTATCAACAATCACCATGATGACACTCTTTTCTTCAGACTTTGGTAACCCTGTGATGAAATCCATGGAAACCTCCTCCCAACGTTGACTTGGGATGGATAGTGGTTGTAAAAGACCTGGGGTCTTAATTGTTTCCACCTTATTTTATTGGAAAACTAAACATTTTTCCACAAACCTTTGAACATCAGTTTTAAGGCCATCCTAAAAAAAATCCTTCTTGACTCTATGGTAGGTTTTCAAAAATCCTGAGTGCCCTCCTACTGG
>ML808031.1:0-13438 GCA_009831015.1 Picea engelmannii
AAAGGAAAATTAAATAATTTTATGAGTTACGACTTGGTCAGATGACAATGGAGGATCTTATAAACAAATTCCTAGAATTACTAAGGTTTGTACCTTACATCTGGGAGGACAAGGTAAAATTCCAATGGTTCCTAAGATGTTTACCACAGTCCTACAGGGATAGAATTGAGTTTGACAACCCCAAGTCTTTGAGTGAAGTATTCAAGAAAGCATGAATGTGCTATGACCAGTACAAACAACGAGCAAAGTTTCTCAAATCTTGGAAGGATAAGAAACAAGACCAAATGAACCATCGGAAGAAGGGATACTAGCCAGCTCCTTATCAGAATGCAACAAAGAGATTTCCTAGAAAATATTTTCACTCTAGCAATCCAAATACACAAAGCATCGATAAACCAATAAATCTAGGCACAAAGAAGTTTGGGGACAACCCCCGAGAACCCTTTAAGTATTGGGAATGTGGAGACCCTCATCTAAGGAGGAATTGTCCACATTTAAATTCAGAAAACAGAACTGTTGTACACAATTTACAGGAAGCCTCGATGGTGGTTGATGTGGGCAGAAGATTGCATCGAATAAATGTAGCCATAGATGGTCAGTAAGCTGACCACTAGTCCTCGATGGTGGAAATTGAAGGTAAAATCAATAACACTTGATTTTTTTTTTTAATTGACCATGGAGCTACATTAAGTTATATCACTACTAGTGTGGTAGAGTCAAATAAACTTAAGAAAGTGAAACACATAAAATAATGGTTGGTCCAACTAGCAACAGGAACAAAAAGGAAAGTGGTTGACTTTATTTCACAATTTGAGTTCAGTTTTGATTGTCAGAACATAAGAACAAATCTGAAAATTCTACCACTAGGATCTTATGATGTGATTATCAGAATGGATTGGTTGGAAAAGAACAAAGCAATTCTAGATTGTTATACAAAGACACTTAATTATAAAGACGATTATGACACTATTAGAACAACCCAAGGTATACCAAAACCAGTATCAGTTAGACAAGTCAGAGCAATGTAATTCAAGAAATGCAAGAGAAAGGGTTGCCAAGTTTACACCATCCAAATAACGAATCTATTAGAAAAAGAAGATAAGCCCAACTTGGAAGACTTTGCTGGCCTACGTGAATTCAAAGATGTGTTTGTTGATGATATACATGACTTACCTCCTATAAGGGAAATAGACTTCTCCATAGACCTGCTACCTGGTTCAACCCTATCTCTAAAGCACCTTACTAAATGAGTTTACTAGAATTGACAGAATTAAAAATACAGCTACAGGAATTGTTGGAAAAAGAGTATATCAGGCCGAGTGTTTCACCATGGGAAGCACCAATCCTCTTTGTGAAAAAGAAAGACGATACTCTAATGCTATGTATCGACTATAGATAATTGAATGAAATGACTATTAAGAACAAGTACCCCTTACCTAGGATAAATCACCTGCTCGATCAAGTAGGTGGGGCCAATATCTTTTCAAACTTGGATTTACGATCCGGTTACCATCAAGTCAGGATAAAAGATGAGGACATAAGAAAAACAGCCTTCCGAACAAGATATGGACACTACAAATTCATAGTCATACCTTTCAGAGTCACTAACGCACCAGCCACGTTTATGTGCCTGATGAACAATATTTTCAGTCAGTACTTAGACAAGTTCATACTAGTATTTATCGACGATATTCTGGTGTATTCTAAAATCGAGGAAGAACATGAAGAACACTTAAGAATATTTTTGCAAACTTTGAGGAAACATAAACTCTACACCAAATTTCATAAGTGTGATTTTTATCAAAAGAAAATACAATACCTAGGACATGTAACTTCAATAGAAGGCATTGTAGTCAACCCTGAGAAAATAAAATCCATCATGGAATGGCCAATACCTAAGGATGTAGCGAATATACGGTCAGTCATGGGAATCACCGAACATTATCACAAATTTATAGAGGGGTTTTCCAAAATAGCCTACCCTATCACATCATTACAAAAGAAAGGGGCCAAGTTTAACTGGTCACAGAAGTGTCAAGATAGTTTTAACAAGGGGAAGGAATTATTGATAACTGGACCCATCTTGAAGGTAGCAAACCCAAATAAAGACTTTACGATCTGTGTTGATGCGAGTAAAGAAGGACTAGGTGGTGTCCTAACTCAGGAAGGACACATGATTTGTTATGAGTCCCGAAAATTAAAAGAACATGACTGAAACTACGTCACTCATGACTTAGAATTGGCAGAAGTAATATATGCCTTAAAAATGTGGCGACACTACATAATGGGCATAAAATTTCTATTACTAGCAAATAATAGCGGAGTGAAATATATGTTTAGTCATCTAGATCTTAATGCAAGGCAAGAAAGATGGCTAGCCTTCTTGAGAAAATTTGACTTTGAAGTGAGACATATCAAGGGTAAGGAAAATAAGGTAGCAGATGCCCTAAGCAGAAGAGTCCATGGGTTATTCGAAATAAATGTCAGTAGAGAAAAAAGTGATCTGGAACAAGGACTAAGGAAAATAGGTATTAACGATGAAAATTACACTAAAATATTGGCAGAATTACAAAACAATACCACAAGCTCAGATAAATCAGATCTGAGTATCGACAAAAATGGACTATTACAATTTAAAAACAGACTTTACATACCAGATTCAGTAGAGTTAAAGATAACATTCTTGGATGAAGTGCATAAGAATCTGTATTCTGGCCATCCAAGGTACCAGAAAATGATAACAACACTTAGAAAACTATTTTACTGGCCTAACATGAAGGGTGAAACAACAAAATATCTAGCTAGGTGTCAAGATTGTCAGCAGGTTAAGGCCAAACACCAACATCCAGCCAACCTACTACAGCCATTGCCATTGCCAGAATGAAATGGGAGACCATATCGTTGGACTTTATTACAGGTTTTCCTAAAACTCAGAAACATAATGACTCTATTATGGTTGTAATCGATAAACTCAATAAGTCTGCACACTTTATTCCTGTAAAGTCTACTTTTAAAGCTATAAATATCACTAAAATCTTTATGAAAGAAATCTTTAGACTGCATGGTATTCCCAAAATGTTGATTTTGGATAGAGACATTAAATTTACATCTATTTTTTGGAAAGAATTATTTGCAGTGCTAAATAGTAATTTAAATTTCAGTACGAGTTATCATCCGCAAACAGATGGACAAACCTAAAGAACGAACAAAATCATGGAGGATATGCTCCGCATGTATGTGAGAACAAAACCAAGCAAGTGGGAAGACTACATACACCTGGTAGAATTTGCGTATAACAATGGGTACCAAACTTCGACTAAGTTAAGCCCCTTCGAGATACTGTATGGAAGAAAGTGTACGACTCCAATTAGTTGGGACAACCCAGTTGACAGAGTTATGGTTGGACCAAAGATGCTCCAAGAAATGGAAGGTATGTTAAGAAAAGTACAACAGAACTTGAAAGAGGCACAGGACAGACAACAACGTTATGCAGACCAGAAAAGAAGACACTTGGAATTTCAAGTGGGAGATCATGTGTACTTAAAAATTAAAGCACAAAAGAGTTCACACAAACTCGAGAACTGTACCAAGATGGTACCCAGGTTTTTTGGGCCCTTCAAGATACTAGCTCGAATTGGACCCGTAGCATACCAACTTGCACTTCTAGATAATCTAAAAATTCATAACGTGTTTCATGTGTCTTTGTTGAAAAATTATGTTCATGATCCTACTCATATGATCGATTGAAACTTGGTGCAGGTGGAACCAAAAGGTGACTTCCAGGCGAAACCCCTGCACATTATGGATTGGAGAGAAATAGCACTTTGGAATAGAGTCGTCGCTCAGGTAAAGGTGCAATGGAAGCACTTTAGTCCTGAGGAAGCCACTTGGGAGTTGAAGGGAGATTTGTGGAAATGTCATCCAATCATGTTCCAAGAAAGGAATCAACACTGATGAAAGTGTTTTATTGAAGGGGGAAGGGATGTGACATCCCCAAAAATAAAGAATTTTTGAAATTCGAAAATTGTTATAGAATTATTTTCGTTTTCGGTAAATTCAAATTTGGAAATTTTTTGCCATTTATGGCAATTTCAAATTTTGAATTTGATAAATTGTAATTAATTATTATGACTGTTGGGCAGAGACCTGATTTGAACCAACTAACTATTTTACTATGACACTTGTATGTAAACAAAATATTGTTTTATTTATTGCGGGAGGACAAATGGAACAACCATGTTAAACTTAGTTGACCATGAATCCATGAGTGGGGAACATATTGGAACTACCACTGGTTCGATTGTTACAAGTGGAAAATCGGGGATTTGGCCATTGGCAGCCCCTAAAAATAAGCGATCTAGAAAGCTGCGAGAATTACCAAGGGAGGGAAAAATACCTAGGAAAAAATATTGTTTTAATAAATAACATATGTGAGGAGGCAGGATACTGCCTAGTATGCTGGGGGAAAATGAGAACTACTATGTACTTGCTGTTATGAACAATGAATATTAAGTGTGAGGCAAGGAGAGAATTTGAGATAGAGGAAAACATTGTTGAAGATGATATTTAAATTTTTCATTCATGGATTCATGGTCAGGCTAGGGGGAGAACCGGACAAGTAATTGGTTGTCCTGTTCTACGGTTGGGAGGAACGTGGTTGTTCCCTTTGTCTTCCCGTGAACCGATTCAGATTTGTTTATCTAATTTTACTCTGTTTAATAATTATATGTCTGTTGTGATGTGTTTGCTAATTCTAAATGATTATACATCTGATGTAATGCATTTTCTAATTTTGAATTGAAATGCCTTCCATCTCTGTCAAATGATTAACCACTAATGTAATGTATCTATTAGATTCGAATTGAGAGGATAACCTGAATGAAAATTGTTCGAGTGTATATAAAACTATAGTATACCCTACAAATCTAGTACTGAGTGATTCTTTACAGTTGGATTAAATTCTGGATGGATGTTAGAAGTCTCTCTTTAATGGTTATGACAATTGTAAGGATTCTGTATAGTTAAATTCTAGAAGTAATCACTATTGTAATCTAGATTACTGCGATAACGAAATAGCTGTAGAATTTTTTTTCCAGTGCATCGAAGATTCTAGTATAGAAATATTTGAGTATTTAGAATGGAAACCAAGACTATATATAGAGTATTTATATTTCTGTAAGGAGTTATATACAGATTCATGATATTAGTTGGTGTTGTATTTATATACCGATATCACTATTGTAGTTGTGATCCATTGTGGTAATGGGACCAACATATAAATGTATATGTTTATAAGAAATGTATATCATCTGTAGTAGCAATCAAAATGAATCTGGACAGTAAACTATATTACAGAGCCATTGACCATGAAAATTCCCAAAGAACCCTTCTAGGAATCCCCACCTATCTTGAAATCTTATGCATTTTAGTATTTTCAAAGTCTGTGGCGAGATTTCAAGAGACCTGGAAATGAATTATAGGAATACTATACTCATTTATATCTAAATGGTATCAATTATAATAACAAATAAATCATCTACAGTCTAGTTCCTTAAAGTTTTTAAAAGGCTATCCATAATTAAACTTTCCTGTTATGATAACAATGCAGAAATAGAAGATTTCATATAGAACAAATTCGGAAGTATACAAGTATCGCAAGCATATAATCATTCAGTAAACTTCGTAGTTATGTGAATAACCAAAGTAGGTAATTAAAATTCATTTTATAATTCCAAGCATAGATATAGAACAAAGTTGCAAAACTTAAACCTATCTAATACCAGATCACAGAGTCTTGGTTTTGAGTACATATGTTATAACATAAGAGAAAGATAAATCATTTGACCATGTCTTAGTAAAGGATTTTCCCTTTAAGTTCCTTTAAAAAGAAATTGTAGTAATAACTAGACGGGTAGGAATTGGTACTTCTCTACCCACAACAACCATACACTAGAAATGAATTTATCCCATTCGATAGACTCGAGATACTATTCTTTTGGAAGAGAATGGTAATAAAAAACCGAATACCTGTTCACTAAAGAGATGAATTGGGTTCCAAGAATGATGAGGGCGTCCAATCCTGTAGATAGACCAAGAATATTTTGTTAATATCAATAAACCAATATAATATAGGTAAGAAAAGAATCCAATTCACAAGTGAATCTGCAGACTATACTTAGTTGATGAATTTCATAAGTAGACTCTGCCTCCTCCTCATATCCATGAAAAGGTCGCTGAACTCGAAGAGGCGGAAAATGTGAAGATTTGCCTGATGGGTACCTTGCAATTAAATCAGAGGCCCCATAATTAGTTTGTAACCAGTAAGGTTTTCCATTTGTTTCCAGAATAGTGAATAAACTCATGATAAATATGATTTATAATAAATATTGTACTCTACTAAAATGTATCATGTATGGTCACCTCTTCTTTTATCAAAGTACAAGAGTGTTTAACAAATGGGAGCAACAAGGGAAACAACTGATAGACTCTTGGACAAAACAAAAAAAAAAAACCCTCTTGAAACAATTTCTTTTAAAAATATTAACAATCTGGGTCATCCATTCAAGACGACCGAACCACGGACGAGGCGTAAACCCTCGGACAAAACTCGAGACTTAGGGATAATTATATACCATAGATGACAAAAGGAAAAATGAAAATCCGTATGAGATTTATACGCATTACAAAACAACCATATTAGTTGTGTTACCCAGGCCACCCCTTTCTGACTCGTTAGAGGATACCAGGGTGAATTACAAAGGATAATGGCTCTGAATAAATTAACCTTAGTTATAACCCTACTCCGAGGATCCACTCGATATGCAGAGAGCATATGCATAGGACAGAGCCTAAAGAACTTAAGAGAACACTATGTGCTACGATAGAATACACTCTATGCCCTGGTCTCCTTAAGCATAACCATAGGGAAGGTTCAATATTGGAGACGTATAAGATGAGGAACCTCCCATTCGGGAGCGAAGTCCAGCTTTCCCCCTATGGATGATAACCAGGAAAGCTCACGCAAAACATAGAGAATACTAATAACCTAAATCTTGTGTCCTCCAAGCAATCGTTTAGCAAAAGACTCTCTTAAGATTTTACAGACCAAACATAGATAAATTCAATATAACATCGAGAGATTTCTTGGAGTTATCATTCAAAAGCTCTTACCTCATTTAAGACAGTTTTTCGATTGGAGGGGTCCGTCGAATGCATATACACTAGGTTGAATCATCATCTTAAGTGTTTGGAACCCTCAGAGAAAACCATTGAGCATAGCCACTGGATACACATAACCAACTTTGAGAATGAGAAGTAACCTCCAATAACCCAACTACTAGAGATTAATGGCACTCTCTACCTATGCATCGTGGTTAGGGAAAGGTGGCAAAGTCCCAGCGGGCACATTAAAAACTCATGACAATTCCGAGGGCGTACATTCAAGAAGCCTTAAATGCTTTGACAGAGATTTCTTTAAACCACCTTGACCGTACCCAAGTTAATCCCACGTCAGTCCATGGGAAATCAAATTTGACAGATAGTCTAGATTATCGTTTATTTCTTAATACTAAAATCAGTTAGGGTTTCATTTCATTTCATCGATTAGTGTTAAGCAAGGAAAGGCATCATGCCAAGAGTTAGCTCGGATGGGACGACAGTTATATGTGAGTGAGTAATACATATAACTAGTCTGAACTACTGCCTTCCAAATCATAACGCTTGCATGCATTGGTGGTCGTTGTGATAGTAATGGGTCTATAAGTTCCCTGTCACACTAAACCCAAGGAAACATATTGTCATTTCAGAGTTAAGGATGCTCGTTCATTATCAATCTCCCTATAATGTGCCTTACTTGCACAATCAGAATTAATGGCATATAACCATTATGCATGTGCACAATTAGTAGTGAGATTGTCCATAATGATATAGTTGGGCTAAGGGTAATAGTGTAGACTATAATACAGGTGATTATAAATTCTTTATAATCCAATATAATCTACTAGTTAGGGATTTAGTGAAATCCATCCCCTTTGAGACTTAAGTAGGGATAAGGTCTCTTAGTGATCGGTAATTAAAGGATTTTTGGTAAGCCCTAATGGTGAAAGGAAGAAGTATATGATTCCCATGTAGTAAGATTGAAATCAGATATATCTTTAATTTGAGAAATAATGACCACAATTTTATTTTTTATATGGAAAAATTGGGAAACATTACAGTGCAGTTCGACTTGTTCATGTTTTTTGGCTTCTTTGGTCCTTGTTATTTTCTTTTGTTTGATTCGGCCTTGCAGGGTTGGGGTGCAGTAGTGGTGGTTGGAGATTTTCTTTTTTATTTTTATTTTTATTATTATTGTTTTTTGCGGGTGCTTTACGGTGTTCAACCCCTGCACCCACGAGTCGACATGGAGTTCTGTTATTTTCCATGTCTATCGAGGCTGATATCTGTTATTCTTTGAGATTTTTTTGGTGCTCCAGTCTTGCCATGAAATAAAATAGTTGCATGCAAAATTGTTGGAGGATTACATGTGAAGTTACAATATTCGTTTTTTTTTTGTTGGGGTAAAGCATATGTGTGGAGGCTACATTTATAAACCATGTATTGTCAGATGTGTAGATATGACATTACATGTTCTTTCTCCTCTACATAGACTAGTGTGTGCATGATAGAATTTGTGTTGTGCTTGAGATATGATATGTGCAACAAAGATTCTGCAATATTATATTTTGATATCTTAAAGCATGTTTGGGTGGTTTGCCAAAGAAAATTGAGAACTTGTATCGTGGGAACAACAATCTGTGTAGAGGATAAAGAACATGGTTAAAGGGTATATCTGGATAAATTTCCAGGGAAAAATAGAAATCGTTTAGCTGGGACTATGCAATTGCATCGTATTTTGTGCCTTCTAATATATATTTTCCAAGGAAAAAAACTCTGCGTGTTTACAACCGTGGATAGAGAAGCATAAAGGTTCATGTTTCTTCCTTTCTAGACTGTTCGTTCAGTCATTTTTTTTGCGTGTACATATCCCTTGTTCTCTAGTGAATACCAACTTCCATTGATGTTCATTAAATTTTGTGTGTTCCCACATTCAAACAAACAGAGTAGCTGGAGAAAATGAGGGAGTCTTGACTGCATCGGCTGAAGAGGATATAGAAAGTTGCATGCTTGTACTGTTGCTTCATATTGCGTTGTTTTCTATTTAATTTATGGTCTGTATATGTGTTAAACTATTTGTGTGTCTTCCTACATGGTAATTTATCTTGCTTACATGCGTTCCTTACTGCATACTAAGCTGGTTCATGCCCATTGTGTTTGCACTGAATTGTTGCATTTAAACAAACAAAACATTTGGATAAGACGAAGGACTCTTTGGCAAGTAAATAGAGTTGTTTCTCTTTCTTTTAGATGTCTGTCTTCATACTAACTTGCCTTCGTGTCCATTGCATCTTTGGCCTTGCTACCTTGGAAAAAACAGGTTGCTTGGACAGGGAGATGAATCGTTCTGTGCAACAACATAGTGTTCTATAGTGTAATCTTCTAAAAGGTATACCAAGTGTGTTGGTAAATTAAATATACAAACCGGGTGGGGGCATATAACATTAGACTTGAAAACAATGACTTTGCAGTGATGGGCCTTTATGCGCTCCCTATTTCTACTTTTTCCATTTTCTATTATCCCTTTTGTTTTCTAAATCATCTGGCTAGTGTGCTTTCCGAAAATTCCTCTGTGCACCAATTGGTGGACTAACAGATTCACATATGTGGTCCTGCATCTACCTTCTTCCATATTTACCCACTTTCTCAATTGCAGGTGACAGGCTGGAAGGTTGAATATTTCTCCCCTGGCTTCTGGGGGTCCTCGATATACAGATTGGCCATGGTGCCCTGTGCTCACGCCCTGTTTACTGTTAAGCATTTCTCTAGTTAAAAAATTCAGATGCATACAATTTTATAGTTATTTGTTCCTTCCAATGGACAATATACAATGCATATGCTTGTTTAGTCCTGATGTTCATCTTCACATGCTTGCATCAGGAAAAGATGGACTAGTGACGTGGGCATTTGCAGACAGTCATCCCAAACATTGGCAGATCGACAAGGCCAAAGGTAAATATGAATACACTCTTCTCTTAATATGTTTTCTAAACAAATTTGATGGGCTATATATTCATCTATGGAATGGCAGATATGTTGATGTTATCTGCAATACATGGTTTGCAGCTCACAAGAAGTATCAACAAGTACAAGTGATACATTGAACGTGCTGCATGTTCCGTAGATTAAGAGGTGTGGTTGTGAAACTCTAGCTCCATAGTTCATCAAAAATATGCATGTACTTGTAGCACACTACCATTCACGTTAGTCTTCCTATTCTAATTTTTTTTATTAGGTCTAGAGTTGTGACATCCAAAGTACTGTCAATAGAGGGCTTGAACAACTGCCAAACTAGACAAGTGTTCGTCGAGGACATAATAGTTGTCTATAGAACTTACTTGGACAAGGGAAACAAAACCAGATCTATTGTGTGCTGACATGACAGACAAGGACGCCATGATGACAGTGAAACTGACTATTCCTCCACAACTTGTCCAAAAACATGCAAAAGAAGATATTGTCGCGTAATGGGATATCCATTACACATTTTAATATATTTCCCAAAACAGTATATGATTGTGGTGGTTGTGATCAAATTATTTCGCTCAACGAAACAAGCATTGTGGAAAAAATTCCCATTGTTTGTTCAAAATATCATTTTGTCCTAGACTCGACTATCAGCCAGCTTGCACAGAGCACTGATATTTACCCAATCGGAACGATTGGGGCTGTTGTCACATTGGAGAGAAAATTTGTCTCGCAACACATTCTTCATATAAAGGATGGAGAGTCCCACAACGACAAGGAAATGGTACCACTTTTCATATTCAGTTTTGTCCTTTACTTTTGCATGTGCATGTATGTCGGATAAGTTACACAAATATTGCATTGTTCCATGTTGCAGCTGCAATTATTCGATAGGTATTCAGATTTGTTTTCGTAAATGGAACAAAAATTGGATAGAGGGAAGATTCCACTTATGTTGTTCAAAAATATTACAAAGAAGAGGGATGATAGACAAAGGATCTTTCAAACAACTTAGACAATGTTTGTAATAGAGTTGCGAGCAGATATAGTAGAGGATATGAAGAAACTATCTAGCTCTACAACTGTTGTGTGTATACATCCACAAAAGCATTCTCACTTTTCTTATAGAAATAGCCTTCAACAAATTTTTTCCCTTCTTTAATTTTTTATTTTTTTTTAAAGGGGAGGGGGGGGTGCATTTGTGTATTATGTTGTTTAATGTATTAATCCCTTTGCTCGCATTCCCAGGTTGAAGGTCTTTTAGTTGCAGCCATTGTGTACTCAACCCCCTTTGAGCCTGTATGTGCAAGATGCAACTCCGTTGCTTCTGCCTCCACTTTGATAAGTGATGATACCATTGATTGTCTGTGATGGGGTAAAAAATGTCCATATATATATGGAAATTGCGTGAATGTTGTTATCTGAACCGTGGGCAACACAATCATGCATTGTACGGTTAGGAATCCTCTGTTACAAAATGTGCATCCTAAGTTGGAAGAGTTGTCATATGAAACGTATCTACCGAAAAAGGAAAGCAGTGTCTACATGATGCGACAACTTCCCATACACAACAAATTCACCTTGAATGAGGACAATGAAATTTTGCATATCGGTCGAAGAAGGGGAATATATATATATATATATATATATATATATATCAAACTTCGACAGGAAATGAAAATACCTCATATGTCTCTGTAACATTTGTTCAACATCCAAATGAATGTTCATTTGAGTTGGCCCATATCTCTGTAATCCCCATATATCACATGTTCTCGATTATTTTCTACAGGGAACATATACCATATGCAAGAGAAAATGAATGTGGCAACATATTTTATTTGTATATCAAATTGTTTGGTGCAAAGGTCGATGGGTTCTGCTCTATGGAACCTTCTAGGAACTTTCTTGCGACATGTTTAAAGTATGGTTGGTTCTTGGTTATCTACTATGTTTTTCAATTTGTATATCATGGAACTCCAACTTGTAGCGCACCCTTTCTGCTACTAAGGGTTAATCGTTCTTAAAAGGGAACCTAACACCACATGGTACATAACTCGTACAGATATCATGTAATCCACATGCATTTAAACAAATAAACACATTCTACACAGAGTATTCATATGAGTTACTGCCATAATTAACAATCAATAGCGTTTCATACTAATTCATATACACAACGGAAATCATGATAACATAAGCAATAGAGTCATGCAAAACATGATTAAAACATAATTAGATACTTATCTTTTAACAGTGGTAGAATCCACCAACCAAGTGCAGGCCTTCCACGAACCTCCCAGCCTTAGACCACACTGCTCATCAACTCAGCAGTGGGTCACCCCCGAGCTGGGACTAAGCTCCACCCCAAGACAAGGAATCCTAGGCTAGGATGAGGTTATAGGGAAAACAACACACAACCACAAGGAAGGGATTCTCTCCAAGGAACCTCCCACGCTCATTGCCCACAGACCCTCATTCCCCACATGCCTGTTCCACCCCAGGAGTATACACCTTCTCTGTCACCTGGACAGTCCTTTGGCTGCTAATCTCCCTTGCCAGAGGTTACAGGAATAGGCTGAACCGGAAGTCTCTGGGCTTTGTGGCAGCTACAGGGTTCCTTCCAGGAGTTCTCTCCTTCCTCTGCGCACTCTATCACCTGGAGGGAGTCGCTCATAGGTCCAACAACCTGTTATTCAAATATTCAACCACCTCTCTCACCTGGAGAGAGTGCTGTACAAACTGGCCAACAAGCCACACAGGATCAAACACTACACGTCCACCACAATCCACGGGAATCCAAACACGAATACCCCAGGGCAGCTCCAAACAGGTGCAACAATATAACCAGGCTTAGCAAGGATGAGACACTTCTGTTTTCTCAGTTTGGAAACACAGAATAGACTCACACTCTAGATTCTCAGGGATGTGTGATGAGTCGTCCACGTAGGGATCGATTCAGACTCCCCGGTTAGAACAAAGAAGGGGTGTACCAACTTTTCATAACAAACACAGACTCTTTCCCAAATCCACACAAGCTTCTCGTTCAGGGAATATACACACCGGTTTTCTCAGGGCCATACATAGAATTTTCGAATCACAGGGACACATGAAGGTTCTCTGTAGGAGTCAGGTTGGTAGTACTATCCAGGGCTCCGTATGCGTTCAAACAATCGGGTAGTATGGGGGAGGAACCCTTCTCACCGCTCACCCTAGCCGTTTTATTCGCATGCATCAGGGTTGACACTTGTCACCCATGAAACTGCATGTGTTCCACCAGCATGCATCTCCCTTGTATGTTCTCCCTTGCCAAAAA
>ML808031.1:39664-50058 GCA_009831015.1 Picea engelmannii
TGCATTACTAATTGCATCAATAATTCAATCATCAAATTTTGGAAAATAACCATTTCCAATATTCAAATCTTGAAGTGTATGCTTTCAAGATGGACGCATCCCTGTTCAAATATTTTCTCTGTATTTTATACATAGGATATGAACATAAAAGATAGTAAGAATGATAATAATTTAACTATTAAATGAAATTAAATAAATAAATTATCATGTAAATAATATTTCACCTGTGCCACTTATGAAATGAGGATGTGTTTTGAAGAACATATGCATGTATCACAATTATTTCTTCATTTGATACCTTGAAGCGATGTCCATTTCCTTCTAATACTTCTCCTACGACTTTCTTGTCTTCATCATCATCCGATACATGTCGATTGACATTACTAAAATATTTCATATATTATGTGCAAAGTCCTATGGCCTCCTCCATTGAATATTCTTCACACATGATACCTTCTGGTTTTTCCTTATTACAAACAAACTTTTTCAGAACCTTCATATATTGTTATATAGGGTACATCCATCTACTTATTATCAAGACAAAATTCTCTAGTTCATTTTCTAGATGTATAAGAAGATGCATAGAAATATTGAATATTGCCCATAGTACAATAAAGGCCCAATTTTCAGCTCGCAAGGCCCAGAGCCCCCAATAAAAAAAAATGTCTAAATATGGAATTCATAGGGCATCCCTACGGGACAATAAAAGTGCAATGTTTAGCCAACCAACCCGAGTCCTCTTGTCAATTTTTATATCGCGGAAGTTTGGATGCTATTTGTATGGAACAAAACAATAAAACCTCAATTTTCAGCACGCCAGGCCGCGAACCCGCGATCCAAAAAGTGCCTAAGTATGGAATAAGGAATGGGCATATGTTGTATAAAATCCTGTGTCCATACATTATAAAAGTACATGTTTACTATGTATTTCTTGTTTGTCCGAAAACTTTTATATCAGTCGCTCCACCAAAATGGACAAACTTTGTCCTCTGCTTAAATTTTGCAATATCAATATGTAATATTAATAATTTAGTATTGAATGTAATGTTTTTTTATATGTTGGATAGTTGATAGGGATTGCCATCCCTAAAAAATGGCAAATTTGAACACGCCAGCCCTCAATTCCATCTGTGAATGTGCATATTGTGGAATTCTAAGTGTTATTTGGAGGACACGGAACAATGAAAGTGCAATGTTCAGCCAGCCAGCCCAAGAGCCCCCGATCAAAAAAAGTTGCTAAATATGGAATTAATACGGGATCGCCACGGAACAATAAAAATGCAATGTTCAGTGAAGTAGCCTGCAATTCCTCCTGTCAATTTGTATATCATAGATGTCTGGGTGGTATTTGTAGGACACAGAACAATAGAGACTCTATTTTCATCCCGCCAAGACACAAACCTGTGATCCAAAAAGTGCCTAAGTATGGAATGAGGGATTCACATATGCTCTCTAAAATCTCATGTCTATACTTTATATAGAGACTCATGTCCACAAGTCTACCTGTTAATTTGTATATCGTGGAAGTCTACATGCTATTTGTAGGACATGGAACAATAAATACTCAATTTTCATCCCGCCAGGCCGCGAACCCGCAATCCAAAAAGTGCCCAAGTATGGAATGAGGGATCCGTATATGTTCTAGAACAATAAAAATGCAATGTTCAGCCAAGCAGCTCGTAGGTCCTCCTGTCAATTTGTATATCGCGGAAGTGTGGGTGCTATTTGTAGGACACGTATCAATAGAGAATCTATTTTCAGCCCACAAACCCACGATCCAAAAAGTGCCTAAGTATGGAATCAGGTATCCGCATATGCTCTGTAAAATCTCATGTACATACTTTATATAAAGAATCATGTCCAAAAGTCCACCTGTCAACTTGTATATCGCGGAAGTCTAGGTGCTATTTGTAGCACATGGAACAATAGGTACTCAATTTTCAGCCTGCCAGGCTGCAAACCTGCGATCCAAAAAGTGCCCAAGTATGGAATGAGGGATTCGCATATGTTCTAGAACAATCAAAATGCAATGTTTAGCCAAGAAACCCATGGGTCCTCCTCTCAATTTGTATATCGCGGAAGTCTGGGTGCTATTTGTACGACACGAAACAATAGAGACACTATTTTCAACCCGCCAAGTCGCAAACCCGCGATCCAAAAAATTGCCTAAGTATGGAATGAGGGATCCGCATATTCTCTATAAAATCTCAGGACCATACTTTATATAGAGTCATCTCCACAAGTTCGCCTGTCAATTTGTATATCAAGGAAGTGTAGCTACTATTTGCAGGACACGAAACAATATATACTCAATTTTCAGCCCGTCAGGCCGCGAACGCACGATCCAAAAACTACCCAAGTATGGAATGAGGGATTCACATATGTTCTATAAAAATCTCATGTCCATAATTTATAAAATTAAATGTTTACTATGTATTGCTCGTTTGTCGAAATACTTTTATATCACTCGGCCAACCAAATTGTACAAACTTTCTTGTCTAATTAAATTCTGGAATATCA
The DNA here is from genome assembly GCA_009831015.1 of Picea engelmannii. Classification (NCBI taxonomy): domain Eukaryota; kingdom Viridiplantae; phylum Streptophyta; class Pinopsida; order Pinales; family Pinaceae; genus Picea; species Picea engelmannii. The sequence continues at coordinate 42,185 of ML808031.1, forward strand.
ATATTTAACAGTAATAATTTACCGCAGGTCCTCTTCTGAACTTGTATATCGCAGAATTGTGGGTGCTATTTGTAGAGAGAGGAACAATAGAGGCCCAATTTTTTGCCCGCCGACCCATGAGCCCCCAATCTAAAAAGATGGCTAAATATGGAATTAATACAGAATCGCTACGGGACAATAAAAGTGCAACTTTCAACCAACCAACCTGCAATTCCGCCTATCTATTTGTATATCGTGGAAGTCTGGGTGCTATTTGTAGGACACAGAACAATAGAGGCTCAATTTTCAGCCCTCCAGGCCGAGAACCCGCAATCGAAAAAGTGGCTAAGTATGGAATGAAGGATCTACATATGTTCTATAAAATATCATGTCCATACTTTATAAAAGTACATGTCTACTATGTATTTTTCGTTTGTTGCAAAACCTATAAATAACTTTCCTGACCAGATTGTACAAACTTTCTTGTAGAATAAAATCCTGCAAGATCAATATGTAATACTAATAATTTAGTATTGAAAATAATGTTTTTAGATATGTTACATAGTTGATAGTGATTGCCATCCCTAAACAATGGCAATATTTAACTAGCCAGCCTTTGATTCCATCTGCCAATCTGTATATCGCGGAACTCCGAGTGCTATTTGGAGGACACAGAACAATGAAATTGCAATGTTGAGCTAGCCAGCCCGCAGGTCCGCTTCTCAATTTACAAATTCTACAACATACAAATTGATGACTGATATCTGTCATTGAGATGCAATATGACCATCGGCCCTTCACATCTCCTGTGTATATATTTTGTCATTTTTATTTTGTAATCCGCCCGACCGCTTTCCCTACTTTGGTATTTCGTGGAATCAGTTTCTCCATCACCATTGCCTTCGTACTTTTTTCCAGATATGCAATAATTAATATTTAATGCTAGTACTCATCCTGCAGGAACCGTTAAGATTGTCATTAATGTCGGGAAATCTGGAGAAGATTTTTCATTACTACAAATTAAACTAATATTTGCGCAGAAGTATTGAATCCTTTCCAAGTTATCATTTGAAAGGCGATGCAATCTTTTTTTTTTGTACGAGGACGGGTTGGTCCTTCTAATAAATTTCTAATTCTTAATCTCTTTTCACCATCACTGCCACCTTCACACTTTTTTCTAATTACACAATTAGTGAGCTATGATGGTGACAAATCATTCTGCACAAACGCTAAAAAATGTCATTGATCAACAAAAGGCTTGAGGACATATTCCATTGATACGTATTAAACCATAATTTGCGAAGGGTTTTACTATCCCTTCCCAATTTTCATTTAAAACATCATCTTGGGCAAACGAAAATTCTTAATAACTTCTGGCAGTAGTTCTCTCCACACATAGTAAACAAATTGGGGCATAATGGCTAGAGGTTCCACTATTCCAGGGCATATTCTTACTATGCATATCCCTTTGCCGAGGAGGAAACTAGGAGATGGTCCCTTGGTACACCGAGATATATATTTCAAGCCAAAAACTTCCATGGCAACCTTGGCTGCTTAGAGAACCTGCCCACTTCCATTCATGGTTGTCGCAGAAGTTGATGCCATGAATTTCGAGTCAGAAAAAGATGATTTGATGGGCGATGGTACGGCAATGGATGATGGAAATGCAGAGAATCTTCCCACTCCTGCGCCCAAATTGAAATCAACCATAATGAACGGAACTTATGGGCTCGATGGTGGCAGTGATGACAACACCAAAAGGAGTTTCAGAAAAGAAACTGATGGTGAACACAACAACCACTTTACAACGCAAAAGTAGGAATTTCAGAGTTCAAAATTAGTCTGTTCTGGGTGGAAGAGTTTCACTGTAAAGAAATGATATGTTGATGCTCCCAGAGATATATTTCAATCCAAAAAATTATTGTTTAACATCTTCGGGAATGAGGTCCAAAACTGTCGTTGTTGCAAGGCATTTTCCTACTAGTCATCTCCTTCTGCCCATAATGGACTAATTTGGGTCTCTGGAATTGCACGTGCAAGTTGTGCTACTAAATTTTTTTGGACTATACACGGGCGGTTTTAGCTAATGGATACTCCACTTGCCCTGCAACCATTTCCGTCTTCTTCCTCAGGGGAAGCTTGTGAAAAATAAGAATTTCAGTATTGGATGATTCATCGAGGAGAAAATTGCAAAGATCTTGCATATTGTGGATCCCGTGCTTGTGTTTGTCGCAAATACCTTCAATGTTTTGGCCTGAAGAACTGGGTCCAATTTCTAAGGATAGATGTACAATACTCAGTGTTTTTCTTATTTTTATAAATGCATTTGCTATTAAAAAACATTTTCCTTCAACTCTTCGTTGTTGCCTCTTTTCTGGGTTTAACGCATGTTCTAAATGGCATGGTTCGATGATCTCATACTTCTTCAATATTGTGTTTACTTAGCTTATATTTTCTAAGATGGAACATCTAACAATTATATGCCAATGTACTGTGTGAATCCACCAGCTTTTTATGTAGACAAGAAATGGATTACATAATCTCTAACCAACGTTCAATTCTATTTGTAATGCAGATAGAACATAGCAATACCAATGTACAATGTTGCAGCAAAATCATTATTCTTGTTTCTAGACATACACTTATTAAGTTTTAATGCTAACAACCGATAATGTAAGAATTTTAATACTTGAATTAATATGTTGCACTCATGGAAGAGTGTATGAAGAATGCAGTTACACTCACACGTTCCAATAAAATCTAATCTTCAACAAAGCATTTGTTGACAATTAGTAGAAAATGAAGTTTAGTAGTTATGCTAATATGTTACAGTCATGGAAGAATGTATCAAGAACATAGTTACATACACACGTTGCAATAAAATCTAATCTTCAACAACACATTTGCTGACAATTAGTAGAACATCATGGTTTTGCAACAATGGGGCTTCTTTGAAACAAATTTGCGCGTACGAAAATTGTCTTCCGCCATTTTATTTTCCCACTCTTTTATTTCGTTTAGTTTCTCTTCCTGGTTACTTAATCATTTTTCTCTCGAAAATGTCTTTCTCCGCAGCTTCACGGATTCATGCGTTTGAAACGACTGCTTCCCCTTTCTTTAAACTGACCCTATGTTGTTCCTTGTCCCGCAACTGGCACCCAGAGTTCTGCGATATACAAATTGACAGACGGGCTTGCGCGGTGGTCAGGTCAACATTGCTCAGCATGCGGGCGGTCTTGCGGGTTCACAGCTACACTCATGGTCTTTTATCGCGACACTGACTGAACGCTTCCCCATTCCATACCTATAAACTTTTCCAACCGCGAATTCCTGCTAGGCGGTCTCTACATTGGACTTCTGTTATTCCATGGCCTGCAAACATTACTGTCACTTCCGCGATATACAAATTTGCAATTGTTCTTAGATCATACCCTCTTCCATATTATGGCCCACCTATCATTCCCTCTTCTGTGATGCACATATTTGCATTGAAAACTGCCGAAAAATACAATTTAACCATGGGGGTCCTCGCATATTTAGTGGAACTATTGTCTCCCGATTTGGAAGCCCCTCCATTCGCTTTCCATACTTCGTCATTGGTTCAAATTTCTTTGGTTGATCGTCGGTTTGGCGGGTTGAAGAAATATTAAGTTCGTAATCGTTGTTTCATGTGCCCGCGCCCGTTTGCAATTAGCAGCTCGCAATTATATATAATATCTTATTGCTACGCATGCAATTACCTATTCCATACTTAGCCACTTTGTCGGAATTCCGCAAATATACAAACCGGCCGCTGAAGTGCCCCATCGTGATCTCTTCCGTTTTACACATTTTACACTCAAAAATTCCAAAACATAAAATTTGACCGTGCAACAGTTAGTTGTCTTAACTAACCCAGTAACCCTTTTTTGAATCCAGTCTGACAGCGTTTTGAGAGCTTGCCATTCTTTCCTTGCTCTCCACAGTCTCCATCACCTTCGCACTTGTTTGTAAATGAAATGTTTACATTTTCTTATGTTTTTTTATTTTTTATTTCATGTCATGTCATCTTATTTGTTTGTAAATGAAATGTTTACAATTTTTTGCTATTTTTTTTATATCTGTCTTATATCTTTAAATAACTGTAAATGTTTAAATTTTTATTTCCTGTCATGTCATCTTACGTGTAAATGAAATGTTTACATTTTCTTATATTTTTTATATGTCTTATATATTTAAATACCGGTAAATGTTTAAACAGGAGGTCAATTTATTAATTTGAAACGTCAGCTCCCACTTGTAAAGTGGATCTAGTCCACGACCACCATAATAGAGAGGGATCATCGATTACGAACCGTTACTGCTTTAAGGAATGCTTCGAATCTTCAAGCTGGCGAACATTAATATCTCAGCATCGTTTAAAACATGACAAATAGGTCATCTGTTATATTCGTGTTTACTTTATTAAAAAGAAGTCCAGTCATATCATCCCTTCCCAATTTTCCGAGAAGTAGCTACGAACGCCGGGTATGAAATGACCTTGCCAGAAAAGCACGAACGTGCGCTTTGTTAAAGATGGCGCGGGTTGAGAACCCTTATTTAGTGTGTACATTAGGTAATCATTCGATGTCTTCGACGTTGGCTAAACGTTCTATCTTCTGATTTTTTTTTTGGAATTTGCTGATGTAAATTTTGACAAAATAACTATTTTTTGTTGTTTAAATTGTATTTTTGAATGTATAAATGGATTCAGTTTTGATAAAAAAACCTAAAACACTCAGATTATATACACTTAAGCACTCAAATCTACAAATCCAACTATTTATTACTAAATTACATATAAAATCAAACAAAAAAAATTTGAAAAAAAACAAAAAATATATATATACCATTGACTACTACTTTCTCTATTGCTACAATAAACAAACAAATCTATCCCGGCGATAATCAGTGTGGAGTCTTGGTTYGATAGACGTGGCATAATGTGATGATTTTCAAGAAAGAGATTGGATTTTGAGTATCTACAATTATATGTTTGATGTCCAGCCGATCTTTCTTTTCGATATTAAAGGCAACAGGAAAGCCACCCCGTGCTGCTTATTATTATTAGTATATTATTATCCACACATAGGTTAAGAATGATCCTCCCTACATCTAATATATATAAGTCATATTATGTAATTATTATCCACATATAAGTTAAGAATGATCCTCCCTACATGTAATATTATGTAATTATTAYCCACATATAAGTTAAGAATGATCCTCCCTACATGTAATATATATATAAATAAGTCATAATATGTAAATMTAGAATCTAAATGATAATRTTACACATTGATGTGTATTTCAGGAAAGCCCCCTGTTTTTTATTATTATCCACATATAGGTTAAGAATGGCGTATTATTTAAAAAAGGGGAGTATAAAATATAGGAAAAACAAATTATGGAATTGTTTAATATTTCTTCATCTAATATATATAAATAAGTCATAATATGTAAACATAGAATCTAAGTGATAATATTACACATTGATGTGTATTTCAGGAAAGCCCCCCGTTTTTTATTATTATTAGTATATTAGTATCCACATATAGGTTAAGAATGGCGTATTATTTAAAAAAATTATAAAATATAGAAAAAACAAATGATGAAATTGTTTAATATTTCTTATTTTTGTATTTGTGTTTTTGGTATATTTGTGATTTGATTAAATTTGTTGGGATATGGATTCAAAAAGTAAAACACTGTGAAATCAAAAAAAAAAAGAGGAAAAAGGTTACATTTTACATATGCTATAAGAGTATTTTATAAGAACGAAGAAAAAAATCCTCCCTACATCTAATATATAAGTCATAATATTACATATGGATGTAAATTTTATTGTTGTTTTTTTAAAAATTCATCCTCAATGATATATTTTTATTTTCTTTTTTCATTTTAATCTCATGCCACACATTTAAGAAGATTATGTAGTAACTATTATATGTAAATACAAAATCAAAAGGTTAGAATTTGAAGGAGAAACTATATCTCCATGATTTGAAAGGTGTGTGAATTCCTTACTTGAATCAGAATTGTCGAATTCATGTATTTTCTTGATTTCCCTATATGGGCTTCATCCATAATTACCATCTTCAAGGGATTCATGTCATTTTCTCTATCCTTATACATTTTTCTGGATAAAGAATAGAGTTTTGATTCACATCATTCTAATATTATTCAACCTCTAAGTATTATTGCTCACACTTTTTCCATCATTTTGGTGTAGGTTTATGTACTACGTTTATTTTTGAAGATCAAATTGCATGAGGACTAGTACCTCAAAGATGCCAAGGTTGTTAGCATAGCTTCCACTGAAAAGAACTGTACACATAATCCAAAATTTGAGCCCATCTAAAATAACCCCTTTGTAATAGTATGTTATCTGGTAGGCCTAAGTAATGTCAAACACAACACATATTCAGGCATATATGAAAGACGAAGTTTAATATGATCTAGAACTATTTTGGTGTAATTACCCAAAGTACTTCCAATATCCTTTAAAAGTGATAAGTGCCAAAAATTAAGGGGTGAATTTTGGAGACACATCCAACTTAGCGCCTTTTTATATAGATAGTGGAATAGTCAAAATCATGCAGCCTAGGGGTTGTAGGCACCTCACGTTCTCATTTTTCATCACACATATCCTAGAAAAAGTGGGTCGAGAGGTCAACCAACATCTAAAAACATTATGTCGAGTAATAGACCAGATATCTACATATGTTGGTTGGATAATGGACTAGTAGTCGAAGACAGTCGGACAATGAATCAACTAGCCGAGCAATCAACTACGAGTTGGATGCATTGATGGTTGGGTCAAACATCCTTGTTGAGTTGACTAGATAACATGAAATTGATGGATTCAAATCTAACCATGAACAGTTATATCTCGACAAGATCTTCTTGATTCCAAGAATGTTGGTTAGACATTAAAGCTATAAATAGAAGAATCAACGGGTCATTATCAACAAGTACAAGTTTGTTGTATTTTAATATTGAACAAGGTGTACGTATTCAATATGCATTGTCATGTTCCGATTACAATGACATGTGCCTAAGTGTTGTGATGGTGTCATTAGACACCACACTACAACGAGAACACCTTTTGGTGGAGGTTGTTAGTGGAGGCAGTCGACTAGAGGTTTTTGCAGAAATTTTTTGATCAGTCTGTCATTAAGGTACATACACACCGATGCACACCTAAAACATACCACGTCGATTCTTAAATGTTAAAATGTAATGTCACTGTTCATAGTGGAGGCTTTTAGGAGAGGTAGGAAACCAGAGGTTTTTGGAAATATTTATTTTCCTTGCGCCTTTATCATACATACGCATTGGTGCATAACTAAAACATAATGCACCAATGCTTATATTTTCAAATGCACTATCATAAGCTGGAAAAAAATAACAAGCACCAATCAAAATGCATCGGTTCCATTGAATCTTATGAATCAATGCCTATAAATGTCTTTTAACGCGTCATGACAGGGTAAATAATAAAATACCAGACCAAATTTCATTATGAAATGTCACCCTGTGCTTCCAAACTCTCAATAATGAACTGTTTCTAACTCTATTTTGAAAGACACCTTGTTTTTTGTGCTCCTCCATGAGTTGGATAGCTCCAATGGTAGATTCCACACATTTCCAAATTTTTGAAATTACCATGAATTTTTATTTCCTCTAAATGATGGAACCATGCATCCTTAGGACATAATATTCAAGGTAATGTGTTTACTACCTTCCCATTTGCATTTTCATCCAATGAAAATTTGAATTTAGCTTGAAATTTGAGACTTTTTTCAAACTTTTTTTTGACTCTGCGTGTTTCTCTTGTACGATTTCAATCGTCCCAATGTGGTGCATCCTCCACT
>ML808031.1:63600-99748 GCA_009831015.1 Picea engelmannii
TTCACGATGGCTCCACTGCGTTCTTCACCACTGCTCAGCTGCGTTATTAACAAGTAAATATGCCTTTCGGCGTTAATCAGTCACAATTGTGTGACTGTGCTAGTGTAGGTCCTTATTGTTGGTGGTTGTCCTGAAAGGTTGCGATTCAAATAGACCATGGTGAGTTCGACATCTTTGGCGACAAGTTTGATTTCTGCAGAGAGTAAATAGGCCATGGATGGAATAGTTAGTTCGTCTCGCATTGTCGGCTGTGGACGAGTTTGATTCTTGCATAGACTAAATAGGCCATGGATGTAATTGCCGACAATGCTAGATGAACTATTCTTTGCCTTTTCCTTCACCTTCCTTCTTCTCAGATTTGATGGTATCGTTTTTTACAAGAGCGAATTGTGTTAGGTTGGGTGATCGTTTGATAGGTCCTCGTACAAGTACACGGCTGTGAGGTCGCCATCCGTGGGGACGCACTTGCACTGTTAATTAGAGTACGTATTTCCACAATTAACTGTTAATCGGTTGCTTGCCTCAAAGCTCCCCGTAAAAGTGGACGGTTAAATCCACCGAAAAGCTTTTCCAGAGGGGGTTCAATCTCACATGCATGGCAGATCATATCGAGATTCTCTTCAGTGGCCTACAGGATTCCAACTGGCAGGTGCCGATACCGCATAGTATTTTCTGTGTACGCGTGTGAAAAAGCAATACCTGCATGGCGGTCGTCCCGATTGATTAGTAATTACAAGTGGAGGAGGATGACGTGAGCACTGTTGGGTAAAAAATCAATAAATTGAACATGCTCTATGTAATCTTTCTATCAATCTAAGGGAATTTTTCTATCAATCTAAGGGAATTAGAAAGCGAGCTTTTCAACATAAAAATCTGGTATGAGATCAACATGATCCCATGAGAAACTATATTGAAGAACGGATCTATAGGAAAATCGACAAGCTCATCAACGAAGGGCAACAAACGGTTGGCACGATTCTAGTAACCGTCGACAACAACAATAAAAAGGCATCACCAAACAAATAGCAAAGGGGGAGAGAGATACCATCATAGTGAATCTATAGTGATCACATCCTTCTTTCTTTATCAATCCAGTTATTCCACCTCTTCAAATAGAAATGTGTAACCAAATAATAATATCATCCAATTTCTTATTTTCAGGTTTTGTTGTCTACCTTGCCCACTTCTTCCTTCTACAGTCCTCACTCTATATGACAAACTCATTTAAATTTCAAGGAATATGTAATAGACATTATTGTTTTTTGAGCAATTTCAAAGAAAACTATTAACTATTTCGGGAACAATCTTGATGATGCATCATAACCTTGTTTTTGGAATGCAAAGTTAGTTCTCTTTATGCATGTCGGTCATCTTCTTTGATTTTTATGTGCTCATAAATCTTTATCTTGAGCTATGCTCGATGTCAAGAAATTGTGTTTATTTAATTTGAATGTCTGATGTGTGATTCCTGGTCCTATTTTCCAAGAACCTTTATTTCAAAAAAACAAAAAAAACATTTTCTATCGTTTTGTATTGCTTTAATTCATTACGATAGACTTTCTCTAAGTCCCACATTTGAACTATACAGGCCCCAGGAAAAACTTAAAGAGGAGTACCACATCTATAAACATGTAGTAGGATTGACATCCTGATTAAGTTGTCATTTTGGTCCTAACAGATTCAAGGGTGAATAGACTTGTAAATACATCTGCAAGAATATCTGCAGAAATAAAAACCTTCAAAAATTTTTATCATTGTCAAAAATCAGTTAACTGGATAGACATGTTACAAATATATCAGTTGGTACTATACTGAACTGTCATAGGCATCTTACAAATATTTCAGTGGGATAGGCATGTTACAAAGATGCCTTCTTCCTGGAGAGAAATTGTAGATCAACCTCTACAAAGTGGGCTTGCTTCTCACGGACAAAAGTTTCAAGAAAAGGGCATCTTCCTTTGTCTCGACACCTTCTTTTCACATAGTTTAAATTAACTTCAATGAGCTTAAAACTCATGAAAAAAAAAATCATGTTAGGTGTGTGTTAATATATAGAAAAAACTAGCAAATACAGAGGTCACACAAGAAGATCAAAGATCTTCGGCACTGAACACATTTTCAAAAAAAATTATATGGTTTTTTTTTCCACCACATATAACTTTATTTATCCTAGCACATATAGAGACAAACAAGCCAAATGATCTATTTAATAGAATGAAATGGATGTTGCTTACTTTATCCATGGGAAAAATTAAAGAATTGACTATGGAAATTGAAGTTAACTCTAAATATTGGGATGAAAGTCAATTGGAAGTATACAAAGATCATTATAAATGAATTCCATAAATACATTAAAGAGATAAAACCTACAATGTAGGAACACAAATTTCCAACATGGCAAGTCAGACTCCAACAATATATAAGTTACAAGTGATGGTGATATCTTTGCTTTTTAGTAGCTGTTTGCTACACTACTTGTAATTAGAATAAGAATACTTTAAAAAACTAAATGGTTTCAATGCCAGAATTTCTAAGAGATTAATGCTAGCACACCTTCTCTTTCCGAAATAAATGTGAGTTGTTGTTAAGTTTCAAATGTGTGATCTGAGCAACCCTGGCACTTTAGCGTCCCTGCTAAAATTCTACCAACCTGCCAATTTTAGAACTCCCGTGGCCATATTTAGCGATGGAACAAATTTCTCACAAATTGACTTGCTCGCTAATTACTTATTGACCCGATATTAATTTAATATTATCATTAACTAATTCGGGTTCGGGGAAACTGTGTTTGTTGTGGAAGGAAAAGTCTCGTAGTCACATTCTCCCGAAATCATGTACCGGCCTGACGTATTATGGATGATGTGTCACAGAGTGTCATTTGTCCTTTTCTACATGGATACCACATTGGTTGCTTGCCACGTGTCCTCCACAGTTTCCATGTTAACCCAAGAAACCAATAGACCCATTCCATCCCCGTCGTGACTACCCTGCCCTACAACACTTGTTTGTAAATGAAATGTTTACATTTTCTTATATTTTTTATATCTATCTCATATCTTTAAACAACGGTAAATGTTTAAACAGAAGGTCAATTTATCAACTTGAAAAGTTAATTTACCAATTTTAAAAATTAAGTAAATTTCATAGCTAACTGGCAGATTATAAGGTTGTTGATATATGATTTTAAACAATGGTAAATGTTTAAACAGAAGGTCAATATATCAACTTGAAAAGTTAATTTACCAGTTTTAAAAATTAAGTAAGTTTCATAGGTAACGGGTAGATTATAAACTTGTTGATATATGATGGTTAAATAAGAATGACCCAACAAATTTAACCACTGGTATGCAACTCCAGGTTGCAGAAGTAAAGATTCCAATATTCGACAAGCACAAATCAACATGCAGTTCAATATTCATATTCAATCACAACTTGAAAAGTAAAATTCTATACAATTACAGCTAGAATTTTCTAACATGATGTTGACCTACATTTGTTCGCCCAAGTTTAGAATAAAAGAATCCGGGATCGGTTTCACACAAACCCAAGTGTTTCCCTTTCTTGCTTGAAGTCAGATGATAGACCCTCCTGGATCGGAGTCAGATGACAAACCCAAAGTCAGATCTGGCTCCGAAAATGATGGATAATAATTGATTTGAATGGACTTGCCCATTTCTTTCTTGCCCTTAAACGCTTCCTTTAAATACTCTCAATGAAGACCGTGTCGCGCGGTTGAGAGAAAATACAACTAGTAACTTCCATCAAAGATCTACAACTTCATCGCAGTATCAATATTCTTTCATATGCATCAACATTTCCATGATATCTGCATAAATTATTGGGAAGAAAACATGACATTTTGTAAATATATATTGTAGATCGACCTTTATAATTATCATTACTTGTAGTTCATTGGTTATGAAGGACATTTCCTTTCATTTCTGATACTCAAAGGAATGGTAAAATTAATAATCTCCCCAATCGGGAATGGCTCCTTTCTACACTACAATTCGACTTCCATATCCTTCATATGTTACAGAATCATCGACGTGCTTCTGCTTCTCTTCTAACGGTAGGTTAAAAAATTCTTTACTAACATCCAAAGTAGTCATAAGACGTTTAGAATATATTCCATGGTTAATCAGTTGGAAGAATGCCCACTCTTTGCAAGAATATGAGATTTCCTCCATCGTTCTGCAGGGATGCTTATCCTTAAACCCAAACATATCGATAACTGGATTCTCCTCCTGAAATGAGCTATCCTCAGCATAGGGCCTCTTAGGTTCTGTAACATCATGCTCTAGCGCACTGAGCAAACTTATTCTTTGAGGACACTTGCTTGCAAGTGATCTGGATTATTATGATGTTAAAACATTTGTCTTTGATTATGATGCGTCATGGGTGGATGACATGTTGTTTTACTACATTGACATAGACAGGTGCTATTGACTCGATTTTTCTGAGCGTGCAGGGTTTTGACCTTGAGGATGCAGAGGCATCGATGGAACCCCTTGGACTCCAAATCGAGTCAGGGAGTGTGCTTTTGGGGTTTTATTGATTTACTGTGATATTAATACCTTTTGATTAGATGATATGATGTGGATATGTTCTAACATGATTGTTGATGATGCATGCTAACGATAGCTTGCCGACCAGACTCACATATGGAGTAAAGGGGTCACACACAACTACCAGAGAGGTTGAGGGAGAGGTGTGGCTAGCAGCCCCGCGACAGCCTACTAGCACTCCCGCCGTGGCTCGAAGTGTAGGTTAACGATTACCTAGTTCGAGAGGACTCAAGATGCCATGAGAGCAGACTGCGACAGTCACTCACGATGATTCTAAAGGGTGCGCAATAAGGCGTGGCCTTATTCCTTAGAATCCCTTAGTTTCCCACAAGTTCACCTAGCGGAGTGTTGACTCCAAGAGTTATTGATGTCTACCAATTAGTCAAGAGGCGAGTGGCACCCTTGGAGCACGTGGTGTGTCCTGAAGGGCAATTCGCGCAAAAGAAACACAAGAGGTGAGTGGCACCCTTGGAGAAAGTATTGCATCCTGAAGGGCATGTCACACAAAGGAATAGATGAGGCGAGTGGCACCCTTGGAGCATCTACTGTGTCCTGAAGGGCACGTCGTGTTGATGATGATAGAGGGAGGAACCTAGATGGCCCTAAGACAGACAACACATTAAGAAATTTAAAAAAAAATTCCCTAAATAAATGTCGCCCGGTTCAGAATCTATGTTCTAAGTCTAAAACTTCTCTAGGGGTAAAATTTCGTCTACCCTTAAGAAAATATACCATATAAAAAAAAATTAATAAAATTTAAACTAAAAACCACTTAAGTAATAGTTTTGGTCTTCATAAAATTTTTGGGGTAAAATGAAGAGAGTAAGAATTTAATTAAAATTAGTGGATATAAAATGTCAATAATAAATTAATTTATTTTAACTTTTGATAATTTCAAAAGGTACTAAATTAATAATAAAAGTAAGAAGAGGATAAATTGCACAACTATCTTTTCTAGCTCTAATAAAAAAATGAATGAAGGAAATGTAAAAATTAGGGAAAGGAGGTAACCTAAAGAGGGAAAGAGGGGAACTCATGGTAAAAAGCAAGAAAACAACTTAGGAAAGAATCGACATTTAAATAAACTTCTAATTTTGAACTGAGTTAGCAATTTCTTTTTAGGGAAGGCTTTTAAAACATGTAAGGGAATCTAGGAACACCTAGGAGTAAATTTAGGAGTTACTCTAGGTGGGTGATGGAAATGAGACAATAAATAAATTAAAGAAAATAATTATTGGAGGAAAGTGGGGGATGGATGACACTTGTACGAAGGAGAAATATTAGAAGATTTTTATTAAAACTTAAATTAAATGAGATTTAGGGAAAGATTGGAACTTCTAAAACTCTATAGAAGAGAGGAAGGAGGAGGAAGAAAGGGAGTGACTTGACTAATTTACTTGTGGGAGTTGAGATTTCCCAGCTCGGAGAGGAGTGGTAGCTTGGCCTTGCGAGGCGAGCTGGGAGCTAGACGTACCATCTGGATAGTGTGTGGCCCCTTTGCGGCTCGAGTGACTAAGGGGGAAGCAGAGTACCCCTAGCATTGGCTTGGAGGTACCGGTGAGGTCTCGACAGTCGACGAGTGGGAATGGCACAGAGCGCGTAGACATCATCGAGGTGGGCGATAAGGCAAAGGTACGCTCGTTTATTTTGTAGAGTAGAATGAATTAGGAACTTATGCTTAAATCTTCTTGTGATGGGAAAAGTAAATTGATGATTTAAATTATATAACTCTTGCCAAAACTCCTAAATTCCGTCAACGATCACAATGATAAACCTTAGGTAATGAATGTTGAAACTCTGGGTTTTTCAACGACTGCTAGTTGTTAAAATTCATTGAAGCTTTTCGTTGTACCTACTGATGTCACTCAACGACTGTGGTAAGATCTACTCCTAATCGTACTTGTTAGATGATCTGCACTCTATAATTGAAGGAAGATCTACACTCTAGAATTGAAAGCTCAACAATTACTCCTTGTAAAAGAGTTGTGACGAGGTTCACTCGACATTGGTGCAGCTCATTGATCGTCGTGCAGATATTTTCTTCAAACACTTCACCAAACAAAAGAAAAGTAAATGCTTATTAAAGTTCAGAACATCTCAAGATCTAAGTTCCATGTTCATTCCTCACCCATTTTTTTTTTATACATAGTACTGACCTCAGACTCGCGTCAATGGGATTTAGGTTGTTGCGAAAAGGCATATCTTTTCATTAATTCTGAAGCAATGTTTTTCTTTCCCAAGGTCATATTACTAGCATTGTTTGCGACGCAAGATTCCCAAACATGGTTTCTGTTTTGTTTGGTATAGCATTTTTGGAACCCATGTCCTTTGTATTGCTGGTAGTTTTGCCCCAAGTTGTTGATGTGAAATAGATAAAATTTATATATATATATATATATATGTACTTCTTATGCCATTTTGATAAAAAAATTGAATTCGTACTATAATGGCGAATCATTCTATATTAGATAGATAGATAATACACTGTTAATTAAAAAGAATATAAAAATTCATCGACTAAAGCCTAAGATTCCTTGATGTGTAAGGATTGTAATTTCGCCTGTTCTAAACGCTTGGATTCGAGGTGTAAAGCTTGTAATTTCGCCTATTCTAAACGCATGGATTCGGGGTGTAAAGCTTGTAAATTCTCGCCTGTTTGTAAACGCATTGATTGATGTGTAAAGATTAATTTTTTTGCCTATTTAAATGCCACGAATTGTTGGGTAAACTTACATTTTGTTGTTTTAAAAAGGGACACGAATTGCTGGGTAAACTTACATTTTGTTGTTTTAAAAAGGGCCACGATTTTGCTGGGTAAACATACAATTTTCCTGTTTAAAGAGCCACGATTTTTGCTGTGTAAAGATTTCAATCCGCCTGCATTTAAAGCCTTCGAATGGTTGTGTACAGAATACCTTCCCGTTGTTTGAAATCCTACGACGTGCCTGTGTAAAGAACACATTGTTGCCTGTGTAAAATATGATTGACTGATTGGTTGTTCCTACTCTACTGTCAACACCTTTTCCGCCACCATATTAATGGATAACAACAACTTTCCACCTATATTCGGTCAACTTGGCAGCGTTATCCTTAAATGCTCTTTAGTTGCCTTACTAATTTTTATTTCCACGTCTTTGCCTTACATTAATACCCAGATACTGGATCTTAACGCCTGGTTTGTTCGCCTTTTTGTTTATTTTAATGGTAGCTGGTAAATGTCTAATGACTATGATTTAATGATGAATTCATAAATTAGACAACCCCATCATCTTAATGAGTGATTATTGTATAAGTGGCCTTAGAGTATGGACAACATATTACCCTAATAATTGTGTAAGGGTGTAATCTAGAGTTAAATATCTTTTGGTTCTCGTTTTATTGAGAAGTTTTAATAAGGGAATGGTTGTTATATAAAGCTTTTATGGTTGTTTTTGTTATAAATGAAATAGTTCATTTTCTCTGCTCCATTAAATCTAGATATTTTTTTATATGCTATTTAAATGTGATTGGTCTGGTAACATATGTTTATTCTAGAGATAAAAATACTTCTTAAGATCTTCTTAATTATTGCCCTCATTTTTAGGTTAATGTTGGTGTTAATTCTAATGATTGTGTTAAATGATTTTAGAATATTGTGTTAATTTGATTTAGGATTATAGATTAAATGTTAGTCATTGCGTTAATTGATAATTTATAACTATTCATTATTTTTACGATTGTAACTAATGATTAATTATATTGTTAAATGTTAATCTATTCAAGTTTAGACTTGCACAATAAGGTCCCTTAAATGTTGAATTAGACGGTACCTCGATGACCAATTTGATCTAAAGTTGCGCAATGTAATGGCCTTAAGACTAGTGTAGATTGTACCTTAATGATATTTGCATTTAGACGTGTTAAGTGGGCTCGTGCTACATGATTAACATAGACTGCATTTATGACTAGCTTGGCACGAATAATCTGGATAATGGCGAAGTCATTTGCTTATGTTTCATGTTAAGGGTGCGGTTATTCCTTTTTAATTAATGTGGTATTGAGCTATAAACTTGTGTTGTGCTTGGTCTGCTTGTGTCGCGCAGGATGTACACACCTCCATGTTCCTCAGAACAGTCGCCAACCCTGAGACCTTAAATGGCTAAAATCGATGGAAACCTGGGCTTGAGCATTGCTTATGTGTCTTGCAAGTCCTAAACATTGCAGGGTAGGACAGATGGGTAGTCAGTCTTATTATTTTGTCGATTGATTGTTGTTCATTACTGGCAGATGTTGATGTGTGTCTTAGATCTTTATGTTGATATCGCAATTGCATGTGTCATGATTCATCATCATGTGGCGGCGCAGAGTATAATGTCTTGTTACCCTTGTACACACGCACACACAAAAGAAAAAATTGCACTTGTTATAAGAGGTTTGTCGTCGTAACGAGGAGGATTGTTACATATGGTATCAGAGTGAGGTTCAACCCGTGACTTGGGATCACTACGACTTTCATTGTTATGATTTGATTATATTGTTGCTAATTGAGTTGACTTGTGTGCGTGTAGGTAATCATGGTTAGAGGACATCCTGGAGGTAGATGATTGGGTGCTAGGGGAGGAGGCACGATGCCTCCAGTAGCATCCACACCTGAGGGGTCTAGCCCCTAGGGAGACGAGCAAGTTCTCGGGGAGGAGCAACTAGCAGTTGGAGATGTAGTCGGAATGATGAGATCCTTTCAGCGCATGTCTGAGGCATTGATCAGCCGTTTGGATAGAGATGAGGCCAGAGTGTTGGCACCCAGTGATGTCCCGCCGCACGCACCAGCTGTTACTGGTAGCATTCAACATGAACTCAAGAAGGTCAAATTTCCTGCGTTCTTTGGTGGCCTAGACGACGCAGTTGTCGAGGCATGGTTGGAGAACATGGTGATGTGCTTCACACTTCGCGATTATACCTCCAACATGAAGTTCCACATGGCAGTCTTTCAACTGAAGGGGAGCGCTCTTCTATGGTGGAAGACATTCCTACCACAACTGAAAATGGCCATCGAAGATGTGTCATGGGAACTGTTCGAGGAACATTTCCTAGAGAGGTACCTTTCAGAGGAATTCATTGAGCATCAACTCAATGAGTTGAATGCCCTACGACAGGGAGGTCGTACGGTTCCCGAGTATGAGGTCCATTTCATGGAGTTGCTCCGGTATGCTCTGCACCTTAACACTAAGAAACTTAAGGTCAACAGGTTCATTTTCGGCATTAACGGAAGCCTACAGGTAAAGGTTAGGATTTTGATGTCCCAAACCTTGCACGATGTCATCCAGAAGGCCCTCACAGCAGAGGAGGAGCTTATCAGTGGGGGTTAGACTAGGACTCCAGCGAGACCAGTAGGGCAGATTTCATCTGGAACGCAGCAGCACCAGACACCAGCGAGACATACATCAGGATATCATGGCTTCTAGAGGGGATCCACTTTCACTACACTACGATGACCGTTGCCTTAGCATGGGACACCTTATCGGGGACCACAGCATCAACAACAGCGTCACCTGCAGCAGCAGCAGTTTAATCCTATTCAGCAGAATAGACCAGGGTTCCAGGCCGATGGGACGTCGTCTTCTACTTCGGGTACCAGGACTACTGGGCCGAAGAAGGGGTGTTGGACGTGTGGGGAGCCACACTACCAATGCGACTATCCTATGGAGAGGACCAGAGTGTCCAGATCAGCAGGACCCACTACCATGGGAGATATGGGCAAGGCCCATCAGATTCATGCAGGGGTGAATAACCGCCAGGCAGAGCACCAGTCGACTGTGCTCGAAATGACAAGTATTGTCGCTGACCAGACCCTTAGTATTTTGATAGATCTCGGTGCTATCGAGAGATTCATTTCTGGTGCAGTGCTAAAAAGGATTAAGGTAAAGGCAGTCGAACAGGATGAGTTTAGTTTCATGGAGATGGCGTCAAGAGCGAAACAGAAGGTTGGAGGAAAGGTTCGGGGCTTTGTCCTTAACCTGGGAGAGTTTGTCACGAGGACCCACCTGTACATCACGATATTAAGATCTTATGATGTCATGATTGGTATGGATTGGTTGGAATCACATGAGGCGATACTCAACTGTAAGATGAAACAGTTGAGCTTGGTCGATGACGAGGGACAAAGACGTGTGATTGTAGGACGAAACCAAGGAGTTTTCCTGAGGTTCATCTCTTCCTTATAGTTATGGAAGAGTATGCGCAAGGGGTGAAAGATTTATGCGATCCTTGCACTAAATGAGAAGGGAGTAGAGAAAGGTCTAGAACACCTTCCGATGGTAAGAGAGTTCACGGATGTGTTTCCGGACGAGTTAACTAGGATGTCGCCAGAGAGGGAATTGGAGTTTACCATAGACCTAAAACTGGGGACTGAACTGATAGCAAGAACGCCTTATCGTATGTCGACTCCGGAGTGACAAGAGTTGAATATGCAACTGAAGGAGTTGTTGGACCTGGGACTGATACGTCCTAGTGTGTCACCATGGGGTGAACCTGTTATTTTCATACGAAAGAAGGATGGATCATGGAGGCTTTGTGTTGACTACCATCAACTGAACAAAGCTACGATCAAGAATTAGTATCCATTGCCGAGAATTGATGATCTGTTCGATCAAATGAAGGGTGCGACAGTGTTCTCCAAGATCGATTTGCGATCAGGGTATCACCAGTTACGGATCAAGGAGGATGATGTCCCTAAGACCGCCTTTAAGATGAGGTTTGGACATTACAAGTTTACTATTTTTTCGTTTGGACTGATAAATGCCCTAGGGTTATTTATAAGTTTGATGAACGGGGTGTTCTGCGAGTACTTGGACAAGTTCATCCAAGTGTTCATTGATGATATTTTGATTTACTCTCGTACGACAAAGGAGCATGATGAGCATTTGCACGTGGTACTACAATGTTTGCAAGAGAACAAATTATATGGGAAATTGTCCAAATGCTCTTTTTATCAATCGAGGATTCAATACTTAGGGCATGTCATCTCCGACGAAGGCATCATCATGGATCCAACCAAGGTCGATGCTATTATGGAATGGCCTGCGTTGACGAATGTCATGGAAGTGCGTAGCTTTATGGGTTTAGTAATATAGTATCAACGGTTCGTCGAAGGATTTTCGAAGATAGCAAATCCGATCACGAAATTGCAGAAGAAAAACAGGAAGTTTGTTTGCACGGAGAAATGTGCGGAAGCATTTCGGAGGCTCAAAGAATTGTTGACAACAACACTGATACTAAAGGTTCTTGACGTGGACGCGGACTTCTTGGTATGCAAAGACACATCCAAGGAAGGCTTAGGCGGAGTCTTGATGTAAGAAAAACAAGTAATCACTTACATTTCAAGGAAACTGAGAAGGCATGAGGAGAAGTACGCCACGCATGATTTGGAGTTATTAGCCATCGTATATGCCTTGAAGGTTTGAAGCCACTACCTTGTTGGATGAAAATTTGAACTAAAGACTGATCATTGTGGACTACAACACATTTTTACGCAAAGTGACCTCAACGCGCGACAACGACATTTGTGAGAGTTTCTTAGTGAGTACGACTTTGAGATTGCTTACATAAAGGGAATAGTGAACCGAGTGGCGGATGCTTTGAGTCAGAGGCCACACATATTTTCGGTGTTGCCTCTTTAGACGAATCTACATGAAAAGATTCTAACTTTACACCGTGACGATGACTGGTACAAAGAGGTCAAGGGTTTTATCAGACAAAACACAATGATGGTACCACGATATGAGGGATTTTCATTTGATGGCGATGGTTTATTTAAGTTTAAAGGTCAGATTTACGTGCTGCCAAACGACGAGTTGAGGATGTTGATCCTGAGCGAGGCTCATAGAGAAATTTACATGGCTCATTCAGGAGTCATGAAGATGAGGGCAGAACTTAAACCCTTATTCTTATGGAAGGGAATGAAGGCTGACATAGTCAACTATGTGGCCAGATGTCTTGAGTGTTAGCAGGTAAAGGCTGAACATAGACACCCAACAGGATTACTCAAACCACATGTTGTTCCGAAATCGAAATGGGAGGTTATTTTGATGGATTTTATTGTTGGATTGCCACTAACGCCAAGGAGACATGACTCGGTTTTTGTAGTAGTAGACACTCTGACGAAGAGTGCTCGCTTTATTCCTATGCGTACGATGTATCAGACACCTGACATAGCTAGAATTTTCATTAGTGAGATTGTGAGGTTGCATGGCATACCTAAGAGGATTATATCTGATCGAGGATCAGTGTTTACTGGACGATTTTGTATGAGTTTCCAAGAGGCCTTGGGAACCCAACTTAACTTTAGTACTGCATATCACTCAGAGACTGACGGACAGACAGAACGAACGAACCAAACCTTGGAGGACATGTTGCGCATATACGTGATGGACCAACAAAAGCGTTGGAAAGAATTCTTGCCTCTAGTAGAGTTCGCTTACAACAACAGTTACCAGAGTACCATTAAGATGGCGCCTTTCGAGTTTCTTTACAGGAAACTGTGTCGAACGCCCTTGAGTTGGGATCAACTTGAAGATAGGGTCCTGGTGGGACTAGAAGCGATCCAAGAAATGGAAGAGCAAATGAAAACCATAAGGCAAAGGATCAAAGAAGCATAGGATCGACATAACAGTTATGCCGATGTGTGTCGTGTCGATCGTAGTTACGAGGTCGGCGATCGAGTCTTCTTGCGGGTTAAACTGCATAAGATTTCTATTAAGTTTGGGAAGGGAGATAAACTCTCTCCTAGGTTCGTGGGACCTTTCAAGATTGTGGAGAGAAAGGGGCCCATGGCCTATCGACTAGCCTTGCTTGATTCTTTGAGGCATATGCACAATGTTTTTCATGTATCTGTTTTGAGACATTATATCAATGATCCTACACATGTTATTGACATGAGTTCCTTGTAGGTATCGGATGAGGGAGCACTCATGGCTGAGCCGGTCCATATCTTGTATCATCGCGTTCGACAGCTACAACGTCGAATGGCAGATCAATTCAAGGTCCAGTGGGACAATTATAGTCTGCACTCGGTGACCTGGGAGGACGCATATGATATGCGCCAACAGTTTCCATTTTTGTTTGATAGATAGACATATGATATTTTGATACACTTATTTTGGCATTTATACTGTGAAACTTCGGGACGAAGTTTAGACCAAGAGGGGGTGTATGTAACATTCTGCTCTTACTCACTGAGAAAACTTATTATTTGAGAAGACTTGCTCGCAAGTGATCCAGATTATTATGATATTAAAACATTTGTATTTGATTATGATGCGTCATGGGTAGATGACATGTTGTTTTACTACATTGACATAGACAGGTGCTATTGAATTGGTTTTTCTAAGTGTGCAGGGTTTTGACCTTGAGGATGCAGAGGCATCAATGGAACCCCTTGGACTCCGGATCAAGTCAGGGAGTGTGCTTTTGGGGCTTGATTGATTGACTGTGATATTAATACCTTTTGATTAGATGATATGATGTGGACATGTTCTGACATGATTGTTGATGATGCAGGTTGATGATAGCTTGTCGACCAGACTCACATATGGAGTAAAGGAGTCACACATGACTACCAGAGAGGTTGAGGGAGAGGTGTGGTCAGCAGCCTTGCCACAGCCTACTAGCTCTCCTGTCGTGGCTCGAACTATAGGTTAGCGATTACCTAGTTTGAGAGGACTCACGATGTCGTGAGGGTAGACTGTGACAATCGCTCATGATGATTCTAAGGGGCGCGCAATAAGGCAGGGACCTTATTCCTTAGAAGCCCTTATTCTCCCACAATTTCACCTGGCAGAGTGTTGACTCCAGGGTTTATTGATGTCTACCAATCAGTCAAGAGGTGAGTGGCACCCTTGGAGCACATGGTGCGTCCTGAAGGGCATGTCGCGGAAAAGAAACACAAGAGGCGAGCGGCACCCTTGGAGCACGTAGTGCATACTAAAGGGCACGTCGCGCAATGGAACAGATGAGGCAAGTGGCACCCTTGGAGCACCTAGTGCGTCCTGAAGGGCACGTCGCGTTGATGATGATAGAGGGAGGAAACTAGATGGCCCTAAGACAGAAAACACATTAAGAAATTTTAAAACAACTTCCCTAAATAAATGTTGCCCAGTTCAGAATCTAAGTTCTAAGTCTAAAACTTCTTTGGGGGTAAAATTTTGTCTACCCTTAAGAAAATATACCACATAAAAATAAAATAATAAAATTTAAACTAAAAACCACTTAAGTAATAGTTTAGGTCTTCATAAAATGTTTGGGGTAAAATGAAGAGAGTAAGGATTTAATTAAAATCAGCGGATATAAAATGTCAAGAAGAAATTAATTTATTTTAACTTTTGATAATTTCAAAAGGTACTAAATTAATAATAAAAGTAAAAAGAGGATAAACTGCACAACTATCTTTTCTAGCTCTAATAAAAAACGGAATGAAGGAAATGTAAAAATTAGGAAATTAGGGAAAGGAGGTAACCTAAAGATGGAAAGAGGGGAACTCATGGTAAAAAGAAAGAAACCAACTTAGGAAATAATCGACATTTAAAGAAACTTCTAATTTTGAACTGATTTAACAATTTCTTTTTAGGGAAAGATTTTAAAACCTGTAAGGGAATCTAGGGACACCTAGGAGTAAATTTAGGAGTAACTCTAGGTGGGTGAGGGAAATGAGACAATAAATAAATTAAAAAAAATAATTATTGAAGGAAAGTGGGGGATGGATGACACTTGTATGAAGGAGAAATTTTAGAAGATTTTTATTAAAACTTAAATTAAATGAGATTTAGGGAAAGATTGGAAGTTCTAAAACTCTATAAAAGAGAGGAAGGAGGAGGAAGAAAGGGGGATCGACTGTTAGCGTAACGTTACGCTACCAGATTAGTGACTTGATTGATTTACTTGTGGGAGTTGGGATTTCCCAACTCGGAGAGGAGTGGTAGCTCGACCTTGCGAGGCGCGGTGGGAGCTAGATGTACCATCTGGATAGTGTGTGGCCAACTTGTGGCTCGGGGGGATAAGGGGGAAGCAGACTACCCCTAGTGTTGGCTGGGAGGTACAAGTGAGGTCTCGACGGTCGGCGAGCGGGAGTGGCATGGAGCGCACGGACATCATCGAGGTGGGAGATAAGGCAAAGGTACGCTCATTTATTTTGTAGAGTAGAATGAATTAGGAACTTATGCTTAAATATTCTTGTGATGGGAAAAGTAAACTGATGGTTTAAATTATATAACTCTTGCTGAAACTCCTAAATTCCTTCAACGATTGCAATGATAAAACTTAGGTAATGAATGTTGAAACTCCTGGTTGTTCAACGATTGTTAGTTGTTAAAATTCATTGAAGCTTTTCACTGTACCTTCTGATGCCACTCAACGACTATGGTAAGATCTACTCCTAATCGTACTTGTTAGATGATATGCACTCTAGAATTGATAACAGATCTACACTCTAGAATTGAAAGCTCAAAAGTTACTTCTTGTAAAAGACTTGTGACAAGGTTCACTCGTCATTGGTCCAACTCATTGATCACCATGCAGATATTTTCTTCAAACACTTCTTCAAATAGGAGAAAAGTGAATGCTTATTAAAGCTCAGAACATCTCAAGATCCAAGTTCCATGTTCAATACTCACCCATTTTTTTTTATACACAGTACTTACCTCAAACTCACGTCAACAGGATTTTGGTTGTTGCGAAAAGGCATTTCTTTTCATTAATTCCCAAGCAATGTTTTTCTTTCCCAAGGTCATATTACTAGCGTTGTTTGCGACCCAAGATTCCCAAACAGGGTTTCTGTTTTGTTTGGAATAGCGTTTCTGGAACCCATCTCCTTTGTACTGCTGGTAGTTTTTCCCAGAGTTGTTGATGTGAAATAGATTAAATTTATATATATATATATGTGTGTGTGTGTGTGTGTGTGTGTGTACTTCCTATGCCATTTTGATAAAAAAATTGAATTCATACTGTAGTGGCGAATCCTTCTATATTAGATAGATAGATAATCCGCTGTTAATTAAAAAGGATATAAAAATTCACCGACTAAAGCCTACGATTCCTTGATGTAAAAGGCTTGTAATTTGTCCTGTTCTAAACACATGGATTCGAGGTGTAAAGCTTGTAATTTCGCCTGTTCTAAATGCATGGATTCGAGGTGTAAAGCTTGTAAATTCTCGCTTGTTTGTAAACGCATTGATTGACATGTAAATCTTAAATTTTTTGCCTGTTTAAATGCCACGAATTGTTGGGTAAACTTACATTTTGTTGTTTTAAAAAGGGGCACAAATTGTTGGGTAAACTTACCTTTTGTTGTTTTAAAAAGGGCCACGATTTTGCTGTGTAGACATACAATTCGCCTATTTAAAGAGCCACGATTTTTGCAGTGTAAAGATTTCAATCCGCCTGCGTTTAAAGCCTTCGAATGGCTATGTACAAAATACCTTCCCGTTGTTTGAATGTCTACGACATGCCTGTGTAAAGAACACATTGTTGCATGTGTAAAATCTGATTGACTGATTGGTTGTTCCTACTTTACTATTAGCTCCTTTACCACCACCATATTAATGGATAACAACAACCTTCCACCTATATTCAGTTAACTTGGCAGTGTTATCCTTAAATGCTCTTTAGTTGTCTTACTAATTTTTATTGCCATGTCTTTGCCTTACATTAATAACCGGATACTGGATATTAACGCTTGGTTTCTTCGCCTTTTTGTTTATTTTAATGGTAGCTGGTAAATGTCTAATGACTGTGATTTAATGATGAATTTATAAATTAGACAACCCCGTCAGCTTAATGAATGATTATTGTATAAGTGGCCTTAGAGTATGGACATCATATTACCCTAATAATTGTGTAAGGGTGTAATCTAGAGTTAAATATCTTTTGGTTCTCGTTTTATTGAGAAGTTTTAATAAGGGAATGGTTGTTATATAAAGCTTTTATGGTTGTTTTTGTTATAAATGAAATAGTTCATTTTCTATGCTCCATTAAATCTAGATATTTTTTTATATGCTATTTGAATGTGATTGGTCTGGTAACATATGTTTATTCTGGAGATAAAAGTACTTCTTAAGATCTTCTTAATTATTGCCCTCATTTTTAGGTTAATGTTGGTGTTAATTCTAATGATTGCGTTAAATGATTTTAGAATATTGCGTTAATTTGATTTAGGATTATAGATTAAATGTTAGTTATTGCGTTAATTGATAATTTATAACTATTCATTATTTTTACGATTGTAACTAATGATTAATTATATTGTTAAATGTTAATTCAGTCAAGTTTAGACTTGCACAATAAGGTCCTTTAAATGTTGAATTAGAGGGTACCTCGATGACCAATTTGATCTAAAGTTGCGCAATGTAATGGCCTTAAGACTAGTGTAGATTGTACCTTAATGATATTTTCATTTATACGTGTTAAGTGGGCTCATGCTATATGATTAACATAGATTGCATTTATGACTAACTTGGCTCAACGAATAATAAGGATGGTGGCGAATTCGTTTGCTTATGTTTCTTATTAAGGGTGCGGTTGTTCCTTTTTAATTAATGTGGTATTTGGTTGTAAACTTGTGGTGTGCTTGGTCTGCTTGTGTTGGATAGGATGTAGACACCTCCATGTTCCTCAGAACAATCACCAGCCCTGAAACTTTAAATGGTTAAAATCGATGGGAACCTAGGATTGAGCATTGCTTATGTGTCTTGGAGGTCCTAACCATTGCAGGGTAGGACGGATGGGTAGTCAGTCTTATTATTTTGTCAATTGATTATTGTTCATTACTGGCATATGTTGATGTGCATCTTAGATCTTTATGTTGATATCGCAATTGCATGTGTCATGATTCGTCGTCATGTGGCGGCGCAAAGTATAATGTCTTGTTACCCTTGTACACACGCACACACAAAAAAAAAAAAATTGCACCTGTTATAAGAGGTTTATCATCGTAACGAGGAAGATCGTTACTGGTTCTGGATTTATAAAAATTTTGGGTAATGTCTTAATCCCATTTTCAGAAATACCCTGAATTCTCGGAATCGGTTCAAGTCATTTCAGTTCCTCTTTTACAATCGCATATGAAGAATCGTTTCGCAAATCTGTAGATCTGCCATTTTCTAAATTCATACAGAAACAATTTAAAAATCATATAATAGGAAGTTAAGAAATATTTCCTTAGGTTTTAGAGCCTTATCTGTTCTCGGTATATAGTGGTAATCCTTCATCTCTCACTTGTAAAATGGATCTAGTCCACGACCACCATATTAGATATGCATCCTCGATTACCAACTGTTACTGCTTTAAGGAATGCTTCGAATCTTCTAGCAGGTGAACATTCATATCTCAGCCACGTTTAAAACATGAAAAATAGTTCATCTATTACATCCATGCTTAGTTTATTAAAAAGAAGTCCAGTCATTTCATCCCTTCCCCATTTTCTGAGAACTAGATATGAACGTCGGGTATGAAATGACGTTGCCAGAAAATCACGAGCGTGCACTTTGTTAAAGATGGCGCAGGTTGAGAAAACTTACCTGATGTACATTAGGTAATCATTAGATAGATCTTGTAACCATTAGGTATATCTTCTTTCTATATGGCCTTGGCTAAACATTCTATCTTTTGAGTTTTTTTGGCTGGAATCGTGTGTTAAATTTTGACAAAATAATTATTTTCTATTGTTTAAATTGCATTTTTGAATGCATAAATGGATTTAGTGTGATGAAAAACTCCAGGGAATTTGGATTATACAAACTTAACCACTCAAATTTACAAATCCAACCATTTATCGCCAGATTTCAAGCAAAATCAAACGAAAAAAATTGTAAAAAAAACCTCCAAAAAATAGAACATTTAGACTACTACTTTCTCTATTGCTACAATAAACACACAACCAGTGTGGAATCTGTGGTCCGATAGACGTGGCATAATGTGATGATTTATGTTTGATTCTCAACCGATCTTTCTTTTCGATATTAAAGGCAACAGGAAAGCCACGCCATGCTACTTATTATTATTAGTATATTATTATCCACATATAGGTTGAGAATGATCCTCCCTACATCTAATATATATAAATAAGTTATAATATGTAAATATAGAATCTAAGTGATAATATTAGACATTGATGTGTATTTCAGGAAAGCCCCCCATTTTATTTATTATTATCCATGTATAGGTTAAGAATGGCATATTATTTAAAAAGGGGGACTCTAAAATATAGGAAAAACAAATTATGAAATTGTTTAATATTTCTTGTTTTTGTGTTTGTGTTTTTGGTATATTTGTGATTTGATTAAATTTGGTTGGATATGGGTTCAAAAACTAAAACCATTAAAAAACAAAAAAACAAAAAGGTTACATTTTACATATGCTATAAGAGTATTTTATAAGAACCAGGAAAAAAATCCTCCCTGCATCTAATATATAAGTGATAATATTACATATTGATGTACATTTCATTGTTGTCTTATTGAAAATTCATCCTCAATCATATTATTTTATTTCCTTTCTTCATTTTAACTTCATGCCACAAACTTGAAGAAGATTGTGCACTAACTATTAAATGTAAATACAAAATCAAAAGGTTAGAATTTGAAGGAGAAACTAGATGTCCATGATTTGAAAGGTGTGTGGATTCATTACTTGAATCAGAATTGTTGAATTCATGTATTTTCTTGATTTCCCTATATGGGCTTCATCCATAATTAGGATCTTCAAGGGATTCCTATCATCTTCTCTATCCTTATTCATCCCTCTAGATAAATAATAGAGTTGTGATTCCCATCATTCTAATATTGGTCAACCTCTGAGTATTATTGCTCACACTCTTTCCATCATTTTGGTGTAGGTTTATGTACTATGTTTTTTTTTGAAAATCAGATTGCATGAGGACTAGTAACTCGAAGATGCCAAGGTTGTTGGCATAGCTTCCACTGAAAAGAAGTGTACTCATAATCCAAAATTTGAGCCCATCTAAAATAATCCCTTTGTAATAGTATGTTATCTGGTAGGCCTAACTAATGTCAATAACAACACATATTCAGGCATATATGAAAAACCAAGTTTCATATGATCTCGAACTATTTTGGTGTAATTACCCAAAGTACTTCCAATATCCTTTAAAAGTGATAAGTGAAAAAAATTAAGGGGGGAATTTTGGAGACAAATCCAACTTAGCGTCGTTTTTATATAGATAGTGGACGATTCAAAATCATGCAACCTAGGGGTTTTAGGAACCCCAGGTTCTCATGGTTCATCACACATCAACTAGAACAAGTGGTTCAAGAGGTCAACCAACATCTAAAAACATTCAGTTGATTAATAGACTAGATATCTGCATATGTCGATTGGACAAAGGACTGGTAATTGAAGACAGTCGGTCAATGAATCAACTAGCTGAGCAATCGACTACGAGTTGGATGCATGGATAGTTGGGTCAAGCATCCGCGTCGAGTTGACTAGATAACGTGAAATTGATGGATTCAAGTCTAACCATGAACAACTATATGTGGACAAGATCTTCTTGATTCCAAGAATGTTGGTTAAACATTAAAGCTATAAATAGAAGAATCGATTGGTCATTATCAACAAGTACAAGTTTGTTGTATGTTAATCTTGAACATGGTGTGTGTGTTCAATATGCATTGTCACGTTCTGATTACATTGACGTCTTCCTAAGTGTTGTAATGGTGTATTTAGACACCACATTACAAGGAGAACACCTTTTAGCAGAGGTTGTTAGTGGAGGCAGTCCAATAGAGGTTTTTGTAAACGTTTTTTGATCGGTGCACCATTAAGGTACATACACACCAATGCACACCTAAATCATACCACATCGGTTCTTAAATGTTAAAATGTAATGTCACTATTCATAGTGAAGTTTGTTACCTGAGGTAGGAAACCAAAGGTTTTTGGAAATATTTTTTTCCCTGTGCCTTTATGGTACATATGCTTTGGTGCATAACTAAAACATAATGCACTAGTGATTATATTTTCAAATGCACCATCATAAGTTCGAAAAAAAATAACAAGCACTAATCAAAATGCATCGGTGCCATTGAATCTTATGAATCAATGCCTATAAATTTCCTTTGATGCGTCATGACAGGGTAAACAAAAAAATATCGGACCAACTTTCATTATGAAACATCACCCTATGCTTCTGAACTCTCAATAAGGAACTATTTCTAGCTCTATTTTCAAAGACACTTTGTTTTGTGTGCGCCTCCATGAGTTGGATAACTCCACTGCTCGATTCCACACATTTCAAAATTTTGGAAATTACCATGAATTTTCATTTCCTCTAAATGGTGGAACCATGCATCGTCGGGACATAAGAGTCAAGGTAATTTGTTTATTACCTTTCCATTTTCATTTTCATCCAATGAAAATTTGAATTTAGCTTGAAATTTGAGACTTTTTTCAAAAACAAATCTGACTCTACGTGTTTCTCTTGTACGATTTGAATCATCCCAATGTGGTGCATCCTCCGTTAACTTTAAGTAAGCACTGAAACCAGTTTGTCTAATTTTACCATACTTAACTTGTGCATCATTTTAAATTCCTTGCACCTAGTGCATTATAAAAGACAACACCCTCTAAACAACATGCTTGCACTTTCATACAGGTTGTCCATCATGATGGCATATAGTCAAAGAATAGTTCTTCCATCTTGTGTTAACACTGAAATTCAAAAAAATCCATTCATAGCATTTCTGAGAAACAATTTGATAGTAAGGAACATAAGGAAATCATATTTTAAACATTGCATAGTACCAAAAACAAATATTTGGATAATCTAATGGCGAAAACAATAAAATCCATACAAATCTTAGTAAACATTTTAGTACAACCACTGGCTAATCCCATGGACAAAACAATAAAATGCAATTTGCATAGTGAAAATTTATTAGATAAATTTAAGGTGACAAATCATCATCGTCATGATTTATATTTCCATCAAGATCACAATCGTGATCACTCATGTATGCATATTCTTCATTTTATCCATCCTCCTCATACAATAGATTTTCTTGACCATGCATTACATTCTATATCCCAGTCTCTTAATTGGGAAACAATTTTTATTCTTCAAATATAGCTCTATTGTCATTTTCAACTTCTTCTTCCAATGTTTCTTATAAACAAGTACATTGTTAATCGACCATTATATCAACATATTCCATGAATTTCCTTTTCAAACGAAACTCTACTTGAATGTCATACGACTATCATGGGATTATTACATCATCAATTACAAATGACTAGGTAATTTGAAGAGGGGAAACATACAAATCATTAGTCTTTGATAAAACTTGGCATGTATTTGCATGTACAAATCCATACTCATCATTGTGTATTGCAGATGGTTTGATCCATTTACATTTTAATAATATGGCACTAGTCTCACCATAATCAACTTGATGAATTTCCTATATGAATCAAAGATAAAGTTTATTTTCAGTGTCATTAGGAAATTCAACATTAACAATCCAATCAGAATTTTTCTTTCCTGTGTCATTTTCTTCCACTCTTAAATGACTATCATAGGCCCATTTCCAACTGAAAGAAGTAGTTGATATATTTGGATGTTGTGAAAACTGAATTTACTTGATTGTTATATATTTTCCTTCTTGTCGTGCATTACTAATTGCATCAACAATCCAATCATCAAATTTTGGAAAATAATCGTCTCCAATATTCAAATCTTGAAGTGTATGCTTTCAATATGGAAACATCCCTGTTTGAATATTTTCTCTGTATTTTCTACATAGGATATGAACATAAAACATAGTAAGAATGATAATAATTTAACTATTAAATGAAATTAAATAAATAAATTATCATGTAAGTAATATTTCACCTGTGCCACTTATGAAATGAGGATGTGTTTTGAATAACATAGGCATGTATCACCATTATTTCCTCATTTGATAGCTTGAAGCAATGTCCATTTCCTTCTAATACTTCTCCTGCAACTTTCTATTCTTCATCATCATCCCATACATGTCGATTAACATTACTAAAATACTTCATATATTCTGTGCAAAATCCTATGGCCTCCTCCATTTAATATTCTTCACACATGCTACCTTCTGGTTTTTCCTTATTACAAACAAACTTTTTCAGAACCTTCATATATTGTTATGTAGGGTGCATCCATCTACTTATTATCGGGCAAAAATTATCTAGTTCGTTTTCTAGATGTATAAGAAGATGCATAGAAATATTGAATATTGCTGGTGCAAATTCATGTTCGAATAAGAAAAGGACTTCAACAACATCTTCCCTCAAATTATCAAAGTTTAAAGCATCTAACACATGCATACTCATTCTCTTCAATATTAGGACAAACCTTATAATTTCAAATCTTGGCCCCTTTTCCAAACTTGATATGTGTGCAATAGGTAAAATATCCTCGATTATGACTTGATATTCATGGGCCTTGAGGCCTATTAAGCCATTATTGTCAGTTTGTATTTTAAAATTACTACTGACATGTCTAGTAGGAAAGTGAGTCCGAGACATCAAACTTAATAATTGTACACGTTGTTCCTTTGTCCACATATAAGGAGAAATAGGTTTTATATATTTTCTATCACCAGAATTTTCAACCCAAACATTTCGATGAATCTTTTGTTCTTGAAGGTCTAGATGTGATGACACTGTATCATATCCACCAAAAATAGTTTCTATAACAACAAAATGTATGTTTTTCTCAGTATGCATAAATTCAACGGTATGCATAATGGTTATATGCTTAAAGTATGGAAACTTATATAATATGCACAATAATTTTACACCACTATCATTGAGTTGATCATTTTAGCTACCAAGAATGCCACCATTTTAAATAAACTGCATTCTTTTTTCTGCATTCTGAATAATCTAATCACTTATTATTGTTGATGGTGTTTCACGATTCTCTTCCAAACCATTGAAATGTGACTTTTGTAGACGATATGGATGCTCCATTTTAATGTAATCACGATGTCCATAATAAACAAACTTACCCAAACTAGTTGAGTTCCGTACAAAAGGATTATTTAAGATGAAAGTCAAACATCCATGGTATCCATGAACATTGAGACTAGTCAATGTTGCATTTGCAAGAAGATCATGTATCGTAAGCAATAAAGATGCTCTTCAAGTGAATCAGATTGAATCGTTGTCCCTTAAAATTTGAATTGCTTCAATTCTTTTCCACAATTCTGCTAGCTCATCAAATAATGGTTCTAAATAAACATCAATTGTATCTGAAGTCACACATTTGTTTCTTGGTATAATTAATGACAACATCAAGTAAAATGATTTGGTTGCTAACCATGGAGGAAAGTTATAATTTATCAAAAACAATGGCCAAGATGACCATTTAGTACTATGATTTGAGAATAGGCTCAACCCATCTAGAGCTAAACCCAACCTTATATTACGAGGATCTTGGAAAAAATCAGGCCATTTGTTCTTAAATTCCATTCACATCTTAGAATCAACCATAGACCATTATTTTCCATCGGTGATCTTATTTTTTGTATGCCATTGCATAATCTCAACAATGTCTCGAGATTTATACATTCAAAGTAACCCTAGGATTATTGGAAAGTGGCGAAGAATTTTTATCGTCATTGAATTTTATTTCAACCCTGTCCTATACCTTGGTTATTTACATTTCGGACATTCAATATCACTTGCATGATTTTTGTGAGACAATACACAACCATTCACACATGTTTGGATGTTCCCATACCCTAATCCTAGCTTAGTGATTTGTGTTCTACCTGCACTCCATTTTTTTGGCAATGTGGAGTCGGGTGGTAACAACCGATGTAACAATGCCAATACCTCATCAACACTGTCATTTTTCCAACCATGAACTGTTTTCA
This sequence comes from Picea engelmannii, assembly GCA_009831015.1. Taxonomy (NCBI): domain Eukaryota; kingdom Viridiplantae; phylum Streptophyta; class Pinopsida; order Pinales; family Pinaceae; genus Picea; species Picea engelmannii. Next base: position 89,063 of record ML808031.1, read on the forward strand.
AATTAAGAATTAGAATTATTTTTTTCAAATGACTTATCTTACAAGTACCATACACATGTTTTGAGAAATCCTCCATCAATTTGTGTCAATCATCCTTGAAACCCTCATTCATCGTTTTGTCAACTTCAATCCCTTCATTTAATATTGTTGCATGTTCATTTGTAGTTGTTTCCTCTTCGTCTATGTTTGGTGCCTCTATGTCTCTCATGCTTTGCAATGGTATCCTATTTGGATAACTATTTTGAGGGAAAGGGCTTATACTACTATGACCGAATCTCAACATATCTTCAAAAATCACTTTTTTTGTTCTCATCTTCCCATAGAGACAATCATTACAAGGAAATGAATATTTCTCTAAGACCTTGTCATCGACTATTCTCTCATCATATTCATGGTATTCATTCGTTGAAACAATTGGTTGTTGACTCATCTTCAATTTTATGCATTCAATTATGACACGGATATGTTAATCTTACCTTCAAACCTTTTCATCTATCTCATCTTGAATTGAAATACAATATCAAAACCAATTCCTAGAGAGAAGAAGGGAATTTTAAGACTACAATAGATGTTAGATTATACTTATCCAATTACTAGGGTGTAGGAATAACATCTATTGTAGTATTATTTATTTATTGGAAAATAATTCTAGTCATATTCTTGGGGATTACTCATAAAGACATATAAAAGAGACCAAATACCTTCTATCAATTCTAAAATAAGTGAGAGAGTTTACAATTTTGATGATGGTCATCTAGTTGGTTATCAAGGAAAGGCCTCTTAGAATTTTAAGAGGCCATTTTTCTCTAGCCCAAGAAGAAGGCCATGAAAAACTAATGGCAATTTTTCAAACTTAGATGACAATGAATAGTTTGAATCTGGTTGTGATGGGACAAGTAGAAAAGGGTTAATAAATCAAGATCTGTAGGAAGAAGAGGACATGAAACAATGAAAACAATATATTAGATGGATTCTTTTGGGGGGTTTCTTTATGAATTTGATGTTGAACTTCCATATCTTTTAATGGGAGGGAGGTGTGGGTGGGGGGGCAGTTATCTTTGACCCTAGAGGAAAAATAATTTTGGATTACCATTGGAATATAGGTGAGGAAACCAATAAAGAAGTTGAAGCTTATGCCCTGGTCCAAGGAATTCAACTAGCAAAAGAAAAGCAAATCTTCAATTTGAATATAGTGGGAGACTCAAATATGATCATAAGAACAATGATCTTGAGATCTTCCCCAAAAAACATGACTCTAAAAATCTTCATTGATAGAATTCGACTTCTATCCGAAGGTATGAAGAAAATAACGTTGAGGTATACAAAATGGCCAATCGAGCCATTGGCAAGGCCCTATGTTATTTAGGGGTAGACGAGGTCATAATATTCCCCCCATAATGCAAGTGAGGCTCTTCATGACCATGGACTTCGTAAGCAGTGGCCAAACATGGTTGGGGTGAGTTGCACATGGTCCACCACGTGGGAAAAGTTAACTTCAGGTGGCAGCCATTGGGACGGGGATAATATGAATGAGGATGGATGGTACTCCAGAAACACCATGGAAAGGGTAGGGAAATATTGGTGCATAGGTATACAAGTGGGATGAAGTATGTTGGTGGTTATGGATAAGAATCCACAAGAGAAGGGTGTCTTTCACAACCCACTCATACGTCACTAACATACAATCCATTGATACTCTCCTACAATTATCCTGAATTTAAGTCCAACTCTCTTTCTCTTGGCCTATCCAACCCAAAGAATGTACCGTTTCACTTCTCTCAATCCATTAGGCATCTCATTCATTTATGAGGGTTCATTAATTTATGAGGGTCACACATGCAACTAGGAATCTCTTTGTTGAGAACTCTAAGGATCTCACTACCAAGAAAATTACAAACAACCAACAACAACAATTGTTGTTGTTGTTATATAGAAACTCACTTAGGAGTTCATGGACTTATGGAGATCTTCCATATCATCAAAGTCCGACTTGTACTCTTTTGCAAACACACTATCTTTTATGAATTTGAAAATCTCTCAACATTCAATGTTATATGTGGCTCCCATTTTCAAAAAGGTATTTGAGAAGAAGGTTGAATTCGATTTCTTTTCAATCTCCTCCTCCTTTTGTCATTTTGATTTACCCTTCCTGGTCATCTTGTCATTACGCCGAAAGGCTATACCTATTGACAATGGACACATTTAATAGGTTTTTAGTTCTTAATACGTTTTCTATGGACAAGATTAAATATGCCTAGAATATTCTTAGTCGTCACAATAAATGAATGGTTCTGATTTCATCCATTAACTTCCAAGCTGTTATAAAGACATCCATTTATATGTTTACTTTTTTACATTTACCTAATCGTGTTTAAAAATGTTCACTAACTTATTGCCATATCTACCCGATTAAAAAATATTAAGATATTAAAATAACCGCGTTTCTGTGCTGGCATCACCAGCAGTGGCCAGTCAAAAGTTTAACAGCCAGCCGCCTTTCGACGTTCACCAGCTGTGAGTTAGCGGCTGTGCTAGTCAATAATTAACTAACAAATAAATTTGAAGTTTCAGCTTTGAATATAAATAAAATTCTGTTTTAATGATCTGAACAATAATATAAACAACATGAGTAATTGGAAGAAGGCACTAAGAAGAACTTTGCGACTTTAGATTCCTGAATTTATGCTGTTGAGCTTACTTAACAAACTTATAAAAGATGCGCAAAATGATAACAGTGCGGAAGGTAGTGCTTTGTGTGAATTCATGTCGTTTAATTCATCTTGATTTATTTGGTGATGCTCAATAAATTTGTTTAATTAGCATGAACAACAATCGCCAGAGTTATTAAATGAAGAAACCACAGTCTAAGGTTCTGAATATGAGAGGGAACACCCGCAACCGAGCACCGACTCAGCAGGAGTTTCTAGATATTTAAGCGTTTTAAAACACTGCACGATGACCCAGGCTTGTGTGATTATTTTAAGATTTTTTTATTATTGGACATAACCCTTTTTTATTAACCGCACTACCATAGAATGAGGAGAGTTGTCTTCCTATTTCAAGCATAATGCAATGCTTGAAAAATACCAGTCCGATCTAGTGGCTCAATGAGACATCGAAAACCAGGTGATCAGGAAATAATTTAAAACCAGACTCGATCACCATCTCATTGATGCACCACACCACCTAGAATTGTTCCATCTCGACCACTGAATCACCAGTTCATCGAGCCAGCAGGAAACTATGAAATTGGAAATTTATTTCTTGATTGTTCTTGATTTAAAATATTTTACCAGGAGGTTTAAATTGGACCAAGAATAGATCAATCAATATTCCAAATAGAAAATAACAAAAGAAATCGAATGGTAGCAAATGGAAAAAATTATAAATAATAGGAAGTTGTTGTGTGGGCCACAATTGGTGCCAATGTCAGAAATAAGTCAGATATAAGATGAGAAGGAAAGCCTTGGGAACCTAGAGTAAGCTATGGGTCTACAACATCATATGTAGCTTTATATTTAGTTCGACATGTTAAGACGGTAGAGTGACCATGGCATCACTGCATCTGTTTTAGAGCAGCTACAATGTGCATGTCCCTCACTAGCTTCATTCCCCGGAACGAGGCATAACGACCAAGACAAGATCAGGATCTACTTGAGTAATGGGTTGTGACTAAAGGAGCTTACAATTCTGGAGAAGAATAGAGAAATGTTTGGATGGATTATCTTGTATCATGAGGATTGTTAGGACACAAGGTTTTTTTCTTGGTTTTTTCTTGTATCATGAGGATTGTTAGGACACAAGGTATGATATGATACTTGGACATCCGAAATTTGTATGATTCTCCAACAAGACTTGATACAATCATATCTTGATGGATCCCGATACAATCCTTTCCTTATGGATCCATAAAATGGATTCTAGGTAGACTCACCACTAACACACACCAGATACTATCGTCTAATACCCTGCAAAAAGGAAAGTCAGTAATTACTTATAAAATTTTATTTTATTTCAATGAGATGAAAAATAGTTTAGGAATRTCGATGTTGAATCCCAATTTTTTTTTATATACATATTTATTTGCAATAATAGGCTTTAGAATTGATCAGTAATAGAGATARGGATTTTCAATCGAAATGAAATGATACCTTCATCACCAATCTACGACTATATCCATTTGCTTAATTAACTTGACCACTACTCTTTTTAACAATTAGAAATTCAAATTTCTTTTCGTTAGTTGTTTGTTTTGTTTTTTAGTAACTAAAAAGGGTACTCGTTAAATTATTGTGTTGTGTATAGGTAATATTGGAAGCAAGGTTTATAACTAGACCATGAGCGAGCTTTCCGAAGTGTTCAATCATTATTCATGTATGTCATTTCTTCCTTTCGAAAACATATTTACAATTTGMGGCTTATACRAGGAGAAGATATTTACAATTTGAGGCTTATACAAAGAGCCATTAGAAGGAGTCAAGAAACCTCCTTCTAGAGTGTTATTTTTTCTATGCTAGGTCACTTAGATTTGTAAATGAATTAATAGCATGCCATTTGATAGTTCTTGCTTTGAAAAATATATTTACAAATTGAGACCTATATAAGGAGAAGATATTTACAATTTGAGGCTTATACAAGGAGCTATTAGAAGGAGTCATGACACCTCCTTTGGAGTGTTATTTTTTCTATGCTAGGTCACTTAAATTTGTAAATCAATTAATAGCATGTCATTTGATAGTCCACAGAGAGGAATTTGTTGTATTAGATTAATGGATGATTTTGTATTTATTTTAAAAGGAGTTCTATAAAGTAGTTTAGTGTAAGGACAAAATAAGAAACAACCATAATTGAAATCTATAAATAGGATTGTAAGAATTTAGAAATACCTCCATGTAAAGGGAAAATGCCATTCTATTTTTGATAAAATTTGGACAAGAAGAACAAAATGGCGGAAAAGGCATATTAGCCAACAAATTATTATTCACTCCAATGTTACATATTTATAGTACAATGGCTGATGCCACCTCATAAAGAGATTTGCTCTAGATCCTAAAATCATGCATGATGACTAGGCTAGGCAATCTTAACTAACTCATTAGTAATCACTTGAGGATATATTACTAATACCCTAAATGATTAATACAAATATAGGTGACAATTTAAACTTAGTGATTGGTAAAGGTAAGCCATAGGCTAACAATCCCCCCCTCAATGACAAGTTCGATCAATAATACCAACAATAAAGCATAAACTAGTATCAATTCCAAGTCTTCATACTAAAACTCCTGTGTTGAGCCTCAATGAAGAACTACCTAAAAAAACGCCAGTCTAGATGTTGAACATGTTCATTTGAAATGAATTAGAAGAGAGCTGAGATATGGAAGTGAACAGCTGCAATATCTGAACATTCTCTGATTGCTTGATAATTTGATCATTTTGCCAATTATTTTAGCTAGAAGAATCTGATGTCTTATGCTAATTGGTGAACATGTAGTATCAGAACTCTACTATCAGTGTATCAATGAAAGTGCTCTCTGAATCTGTGGTTTGGGATAACCACTAACCAATTGATAGCATGTATCTGATGGTTTTTGGATAACCACTAACCAATCTTGACATATTTAGTTGTCCAACAACATCCCAATGTATCATGTGTATGATTCAATTGCAAGTCATTGAACCATAATCTTGCCAAAGTATGCCATCTCTGGAAAATCTCACTATGTAATCATGTGAGCCAGGATGCATGCAAATTGTTTGCTTAATGTAAACTCCAATCTGATGAGAGTGAACGAGGAGAAGTGAATCAACTTTTAATATGACACATCCCTGAAAATGCCTGACAACTCAATCAAATGCCAAGCTGCAATGCAGAAGGATCCTCTTGTCCTCTGCTAGGATGAATGACCATCTATGTGAACCAAATGTTCACATCATTGCTCTCATAATCAAAATCAAACATCCAAATTATGTATGATTCAACTTAAACTTACTGAACCATAACTCTACCAAAGTCTGTCATCTACAGACCGTAGCTGCCCATTTGGAAAACTTTATGCCCATTTGGCATACTTGATGTTTTTTGTTGTCCAAACTTTTTGTCTGACAACCATCTTCAATTCCATCATCAATTCCCCCCTTTGTCAGCTGAAAGGAGAGACCACAAGCGGTTTCATGAACCATCTTCACTAGAATTTGGAACTCCCCCCTCCTAAGGTGAATGAGATTTACATCATTGTACTCCCCCCTTCTAGGCTCAAGAGAGTACCGTACTTGTTCCATTTGAGTACAACACAAAGTGGGCATGCCGAAAAAACCACATGTTATCTCATTTCGTGAGGGCCATGCTTGAAAGCTACACCATAAGGGGACCACTTATGTGAGGTACAAAAATGTTATGTGATACAATATTGGTCTTTACTCGATATTGAATTCTACAGTAAGACTTATATAATCTCTTGGTTGTTGATGACCATTTATAAGGATCAATCCACTCATAATGAATCTTCAATCTTTCAGGTTTCTTCAGTGTTGAACATCTCTCTGAAGAATGGTTATGCTTGCCACAATGATGGCAAGGATGGAGATCAAAACACTGATTCTCCTTGTGACCAACTCGATTACAATGTTAACACTTATCATTCTAATGTTGAACTTGAACATGTGAAGTTGAATCTTCTTGAAGGAATCCAACACTTTGGAACTTAATCAGCATGGAATAATCAGGAATATGAAAGGTAACTTCCTTGTCATATCCAAGTCCTGTTCTATTCTTGTTGTAGATGATTTCTTCCCAAGGTCTGATGATGGGATTGGAAAGCGTATTCTAAACCTGTTGCTTTGAAATCTGTGGAAGTGGATTCAATGAATATTGATGCATCATTGGAAGGTTTTCTTCACTAAAATCAAAAGAAAACTCTTAAAATGTAGGTTCATTAATAGATTCAACCTCGTCTGAAACTGATTTTGAAGTTTTATTACTATGTTGTTCCTTCACTGATTGTTGATCAAAAGCATCATCACCACCATCATCATCATCATTATCATCGTAGAGAGGTTTGTGTTGAACAAAAACTAGTTCAAAACACTTCACTGGATGATGATTTTTGAGATTTATCAACTCATCATTCATTAGTTGGGATAGAGATTGAAGAAGTCTAACTTTAACTTGCGTCACTTGCAAACAAGTTAGCATTGATTTAAGAGTTGCTTTGTTCAATATCACTATGTTGTCTTCAGTGGTGTTTATTACAGTGTTCAGTAACACTAATAATTCAAGACTTCGATCCATTTTCAAAACACTAAAAGAGGTCTCCTTGTGCAGGTAGATCCTTATTACAATTTGACTTGACAAAAGAAGGTTTATTTGCAACTCACTCACTTGAATCGCTCACTTGAACTTCATGCTCGCTTGCTATTTGTTTGCTTGAACATGCTTCCAAGAAGTTGAGAAGGTCGGTAACCACCGAAAATGCATCCCAAAGTATTACAATGATATGAGTTTCAAGTACTCATCCATGTCAATTACGACTCAAAAAGACTCTAGGGTGTTGGGCTCAACCGAAAATGCACCTTATGACAAATTCAATTCAACTCAACTTGATTTGAAAAAACATGTAAACTTACAAAAGGACTATTTGTAAGCTACAAATTATCGTTGATTTAGAAATTGAATGGATATTTAAATTTTATGGTGCTTTGATTCCAAGTCACATCCAATTCTTCTTTGATTGTGAGCTTGATTTGTTTGTTGTTTTAGTGATTTTATGAAGAAATGTTGTTGAGAACTTGATATTATTGCAGTTGTTTGATTACTTATGCTTGATCATGCATGTGCTTCAATATTCTTTGTTGTTTCTTCATTACATGTTCTTTGATTGTAAGTTCTTGATTGTATTAACCTTCTTTGTACTCCATGTGTGTGTGATAATGTCAAAACTAGACATAAATCAATTCATAAAACAATCATGAAAAAATCATCACCAGACACTACACAAGGTGTACCTAAGATCCCCTTATTTAATTTTAGGTGGATCTAGGATGCGAGCAAAAATAATCTATTATATTATGGATTCCCTTGTGATCACAATAGTGTGTCCAAATACAATGGCAAGTTTGTGCCAAAATAAAAAATGAATTCATCCTAATCTCTTTCTTGATATCACAAGGATATTCAAAGAGGGTTACAAATGTTTCAAGCTCTCTCTCAACTTTCAAGCATCTAACCTTCACAAATAATTAAATGTGACTTCAACTTTGTTGCTCAACCATTAGTTCCTCAAACTCGAAACCACCATTCACTCCACTTGTGAAGAGATTTGGATCTTTTCACGCAACTTATGAAGAGATTTGGATATGTTGAGAAAATTTCCTTTATCAGTGATTTGACAACCAATGATCTGGAGAATAACTCTCTTCGCTTGGTTCAAAATTTGAAGGCGATGGCTCCAAGACTCTGTATCTTTAATTTCTAAACCAACAGTATTTTCCAGTGTTTCATTCCCAAATGTTGTGATCACTTTCACAATTGCGCACTCTCCCTTGATAATTTGTAGACTGTACCTATGATGGATTAGATCCAACTTAGAAATGTTCTGCAGCAACAAGGATTTCCACACAATTCACATTGATCAACATCCAGCAACGATCAAGAAAATAACATATCAAACAAGTTGACTCTGTTGAGATATGATGCACTGCTCTGCAACATCCATGAGCTCTAAAACACACAAGATCCTCTTCATGTTGCCATCAATTATTAGACGTTGGTTTGCAGTGCCCGAGCCCTTCAAATTTCACAACCACCACAGAAACAAAGTACTAGTTGCAAGGTCGACTTGCTCTGATACATGAGAGTATGTGTTGGCTATCACAACGATGAGAACTATCACTTGAGGACTGAAATCGTGGTAGAATTTGCAGATTTGATTCCCTTCTGGAGGCGTAAATCCCCGTTGGTGAATCTCAGATTTGATTTTGCTAGGAAAACTGCAGATCCGTGAGGAGGATAGATTCAATGGTTGAAGAGTGGGGAGAGAGTGATGGTGGAGTCGATGCAGGGCGTGCTGGCCTTTCTCTTCTTTATTGCAGCCTGCATTGAGTTTTGTGATGCCACAACCATTGTGGATGTGTATAGAATTATACAATATTATTTTGGAGGGATGCCCTTCAGTTTGCGTCGCCCCAGCCTTAACCATCATGCTGGATTGATGCTATTCACTACCGGGATAGATCTTTCACGCACACTATTCATAGTGCCCATCAGAGAACTTAACCGAACTCTTATTCACGATTATTTGGTGAACAAGCACCTACTAAGAGGTTTGTTGCTCTTGCTTCCTCAAAAATCCAAAACCTACAAATGTTTTCTCCATGTTGTTGTAACTATCTATACGCTGCTATCAATGATATTTCATCATGCAACAAACGTTCTTACAATGGATAGCAATCGCCTTCACATAGGTCTCTAATCTCCTCAGCACACAAGTAGATATGTTCCCTCAATAAACAAATCAATCCACACAGTCATGCAAATAGATATGGGGATTATAACAACTTTGATCTTAAGCCATTTGATCATAGTGGTGCTGTAAAAAAAAATCAGAGAGCATTGAGGCTGGTGGTTCATGCTTTAGATGTAGAAGTTAGAATGGTAGCAGCACAAAAGCAACACACAAATATTATATTGAGAGCTCTAAAAATACAAAAACCTTAACCAATTACCTGAAGGAATTTTCAGTTTAGCTCTCTATCTCTCTTTCCAAGACATAAGAAATAGAATGAAAACATAATTCGATTCTTCTAGAAGATGCGTAAGTTGATGAGTGCTTTGAAGTCCATGGGCTCTCTCATCCTAGATCGATCCACATCACTAGATCCAATCTGCAACACCTACTCAAGATCCAGATTTGTGGAGTTTAGGTTTAGATTTGTGGCTTCATTTGGTCGCTCAATGTCGAACCAAATCACCAACAAGTTCTCTTTTGTTGCTCCTTAGTTCCCATGGAAAACTAACATGGAGTTACGATTCCCTTAAGACCATAAGAGCTCTGATACCAATTGATAAAATATAGACAAGAAGAACAAAATGGCGGAAAAGGCATATTAGCCAACACATTATTATTCACTCCAATGTTACATACTTATAGTACAATGGGTGATGCCACCTCATAGAGAGATTTTCTCTAGATCCTAAAATCATGCATGATGACTAGGCTAGGTAATCTTAACTAACTCATTAGTCATCACTTGAGGATATATTACTAATATCATAAATGATTAATACAAATATAGGTGACAATTTAGACTTAGTGATTGGTAAAGGTAAGCCATAGGCTAACAATTTTTTTTTTTTTCCAAGATTTTCATCTAAAAAATCACTATTCTCAGCGAAAGAAATTAAAAGTAATAATAATCTACCCATTAAATTAAACACAAATATTTGTAGTATTATTTTTCATAGCTATATAAGAACTAACAATATTGTCACCTATTCATCTCTTAAAGGTCTTAAGGTTTGAGTTCTACGTTATGGATTTCATGTTTGTCCTTCAAGCATGTTGATCTGATGAGACAATGATTATTCTTGAGGTAATTTAAAGTGAAGAAGAGACTCTCAATGTAATAGCCGGATTTAATTTTACATCAATTTATTTTGATAAACTAAGACAGTAATTTCATAACACA
>ML808031.1:105099-116929 GCA_009831015.1 Picea engelmannii
TAGAAATAGGGTTAGGCGTAAGTTTTCTTTACTTGTCTGTAAACAGACATTACTCCATTAGGGGATTGGCTAGGTTAGGGTTAGGTTTAAGCATCTAAGCTTCGTTTCTCTCCCCTACGAAAATAACTATTGGTTCCTTTGCCCTGTAGCTACGCTAGCTTTGCGCCTTACTCGCCACTTCCTAGGCTTACTCTCCTAGTGTATATGTCGCTCCCTTCCCACTTGTCCTAGTCTGAGCCCTTTTAATTTACGCTTACAACTTGATTAAAAATGACTCTTGACCTTATGTTTATTAATTTACTCCGATATGCGTACACCCACATTATGTACCTTTCGACATTAGTGTTCTTCTTAAGACGTCACGTTGAGCACATACGTCCCTTTGTGGGCCCCTCCATTTATGTCTTCGGTGCTTGATAGCTTGGCATGTGACCTGTATGGCTCTAAAAGGCGCTTGATAGCTTGGCATGTGGTCTTGGGTATGACAATTAAAATATTTATAAGTAAAATTATTTGTAAAAGAAACAACGCATGGCGCGTTGGTAGGGCGGATTTTGTAAAGACTTTCATGGTGGAAGGAGGTTCGGGGTTCAATTCCCATGGAATCCCTAAATTTTTCTTTGTTTTACTAAATTTTTCTTTTTATCAAAATACCCAATTAATTTTAATTTAATTTAATTAATTTAATTTTTATTTAATTAAATTTAACTTAATTTAATTTAATTAATTTAGCTTAGTTTAATTTATAATTTAAATAAATACATTTTTTTTAAACCCCCCCTTTTTTTTAAAATAATTATAATTAAAAGTAAATAAAAATAAAAATTAAACAATTAATTTATTATAATTAAAATAATGATAAGAAAAATAAACAACAACAAAAAAAATAATATAAAATAAACTACTCGTGAAATACTACATGTACAGGAATAGGCATCGTGGGTCCTCGCATGAGGCCCACGTGCCCGGCCTCCGGCTCCCTGTATCAACACCTAAGCTTGCCTCTTTCCTCGGCTCGGTGTTCTACTTCGTTGCCTCCTTCGTTTTCCTGGTCTGCCAGGGCTGCTATTCCGGAGCTGAAATCACAAGGGTTTTCGCTATAAGTGAAATCAAGGATTTGCAAGTGATATCAAGTGATTGCAAGGGTTTTCGTTGTATTTTTTCGTGGAAGTGATATCAAGGATTTGCAAGTGAAATCCTCCACACCAGCTCAAACAACTTCTCAGATACACAGTGACCCAGCAATAATCTCCCTTCAGCCACAATACTCTCATTAAAAATAGAAACCCTACAGCTCATCCTTCTATTTTCTCATGAATGTTGGGATCGACCGTCATTCCCTCTCTGCAGGATTGTGCGAGACACAAAAATTTGTAAAAGCGCATTCAGAAAGACTGTTATTACATTTATATTCTCAGTCACCGATTCACATGCGTTATGTGTTGGTTCCAATTGATCCCTCCTCTTCTGGTTGTTGTTGGCGTTGCGTAGGCCACCGTGTTTTCAGTCTCGATATCCTCGATATCCGCAACTTTTATGGGGTAGTCGTCCAAACCTTGAAAGATTTATTCTTTGGGTTCCATTTCCATTTCCATTGAGGCAGATTTAGCAATATTTGGCTTACGGTGAATGTAACCAAACCGCTACTAGCTTATAAATAAAATTTCATGCCCAGTTTAAGTTGACATTTGGACAAGTATGGCGGAAGAAAGCAGCAATGGGGATTATGCTTTTGTTTGCTCCAATGTAGTGGTATGGGCAATGGGTATTAAATATTTGAATACAATGTTCGCACCATTGAGCAAGCACAATTTATTGGCAGCGTTTGCCGGGTATTCAAATTCCGGATGAGGATATTGGCAGCGTAGAGCAATAGCTCAATTCATCTGCAACGTCTACAATCTTCTTGCGCTGAGATTCATATAATTCATTTCAAGCCTATTGAAAATTCTATTTTTCTGTGTGTTTAGTAGACAAGAATTTGAATTCTGTAGAAGTTGCGGTCATGGAGAAGCTATGGACGAGCTTCTTGTTATTGGCCTTGTTGCTAATGATGAGCTGTGTAGCGGACGCAGGGCATCCTTACTTCTTGAGGCCCAGAACTTTGGGCAAGTTTTCAAATCTTAACCGAGAGAAGTCCTTTTTACAATCATCACAGTATGAGTACGAGACCAAATATTTCACACAGAGGCTTGATCATTTCAGTTTCAAAAATCATAAGAACTCAACATTCCAGCAGCGTTATCTCATAAATGACAAGTACTCGCTGGGGGCAGAACGTATGGGGCCTATATTTTATTATTTGCGGGAATGAGGTCTACATTGACTGATTTGCTGTTAACACTGGATTTATGTGGGACATCGCACTTCAGTTCGACGCTCTGCTTGTGTTTCCAGAAGTAAGTAATAGCTCCTGTCTCATCGATTATTCTTGCTTTCAGTTCACAAGGGTAAAATCTAATCACTTAATTATACAAGATTGCAGTGAAGGTTATCTGGACCTCAAGGTTGAATATCTTCCTGTTATATTTCCATTGGAAGACAAGAAGGAAACTCAAGTTCTTCCTGCCAAAAGGTAATTGTATCCTCTACTTCTGCAAACAGTTGAAGAAACAGTAGGAAATATGCTTTGTAATTGTGATTGCATAGCTGCACATGCTTAATTTTAATTTATGTCCTTTGAGATATGATTTTTTTTTTAAAGAAGCTTGTGGTGACATTAGATGACAACCAAGATTGTACTTATGTTATGTTATGGATCTCTATGGCGATAAAATGGGCATCCGCTATAATGTGGTGAAACTACGACTATTTAGATATTCCATTTGCAGTACAAAGTGGTTGTGTCGTGCACATACAGCTGCCTTCAGTGATTTATGTTATTAATATTGTTAAATGTTTCATCATAGGCATAGACTGGCCATTTTAAACCATTCACGTTGATATTTCTTTCTAAACACGATCAAGTGTACATGCATGGCTTTCAAGTGATCCTTGGAATGTTGCAGTGGTTCACTGTATGGTGAGTGATTAGGTTACATTGAAATTCAACTCAAATCGCTCATGGAAAAAATATCATTAGAGAAAATTTAGGTACCATTTGCCTCTTGAGCTCAAAAACTTGAGGAAATTTTATATTATTGCTTATTGTCATTTTAGGTTTTCTTCTCTTAACTGACTAGTTTATCCTATGCCATGTTTGCTAATCATTCTTATATTTCTTAATTGTCTGTCTAGAGCTATGTTTAACTCTTATAAATTTTAAAATTTAATCGACTAGTTATAAGATTTTTTTTTTGAAATGTATTGTTTGCAACAAACAATGTTTTAATTTATGTTCAAATACATAATGAACTCTTTTGGGCATCTGGCAAGTTATCCTTGCTTCAATCAATATGTGACAAGGGGAAATTGGGTTTTTTTTTTTTTCCTCTAACATTTTCAATTCTTATTTCCTTTATATATATTTTAAAATTTATTTATATAATCACTTAATAGTGCGTTTGGTTTGGTTTGCAGGTTAAATGGAGGGGAATTTGACCCTTAAGGCTCTAGTGTTTCAACTATAGCTCTGATACCAAATGTAATAGTCAGATTTAATTTTACATCAATTTATTTTGATAAACTAAGACAGTAATTTCATAACACAGTAATTTTATGACAGTAACTTCCATAACGCAAATTTTACTATGAATAATAAAAAAAAAATTTAACATAATACAACAATGCATAAATTTTAGAGAAATACCTTAAGTTTGATGCTAGTAATCCTTCCTGTTGTCCGCAGCTTTCTTCCTTCCCTCTTCTTTAGAACACTACCCAAAACCATCCTCCCTGCCGACTAGTTAGCTCTTAGCCCCAAGATATCAACGGATATCCTGGCCCTCCATGCCCAAAACCCCCAACAACCCCTGGTGCACTGTGTCAATTCCACTCAAAATTTCACTCTGCCAATCCCCTTCTCTCCAAAATTCATCCCCAACTCCCATAGAATGATTCCCCCTTCCAACTCCTTCCCTTCCTTATCCCTCCTTCACCGACTCCCCCGCATTTACCTCCTCACCTAACTCCTTTATTACCCTTATCCATTCCCATTAATTCTTTTATCTTCTCGGGATTCTTATTTTATCCCTTGTTGTATACGCAACCATTTTATATCATATTCCATTAATCCATTAAATCCTTCATGTAAGTTATTAAATGTAGTTTGTAGTTAAGTTATTAATTAGTTAATTACAATTATGTCCTTTAATTAATTAATAACTCACTTACTTAATATAATTAAATCATCTTTGTTTAATTAATGCCTTGTTAACAGAATTAATTCCCTAATTAGTTTTACTTTATAATTTCTTAAACATTTATCCAACTAGGGTCATTACACTCAAGGGAAATTGAGGGAATTCAGAGTGAAGAAGAGAAAGTTAGGCATTGTATGCAAGGGTCAACAAATGATGTTAGGAAAAGTGTTTATACATCAAGGAATAATTTGTTTTACATAGAAGGGTGGCATCTAAACAAGATTTGTCATCGTATGGAAAATGAGGTTTAACATATTAATATAAAATTAATATAAAATGTTTAATAATTAATTCCAATCTAGAGAGATAACATTAGTTCATTTAATGTTGAAATTTTTTCAATAAGATGAAAATTATCCTAGGTCTACCTTAACATTGAAGAAAATACACCATCACAATAATGGAGCAATTAAACAATAAAAATGAACACTCAGCTCAAACTTTCTCATTACCAAATACTGAATAAATATAGTGAGAGAAGATGCTATGGGAAACCATCTTCTCCTACAATCTCTCAACAATATCTTCAATAATCTCTCCATGAATCTCTCATATATATTTCCTCACCTCAATTATATTTTCTAAACATAACAAATAACAATAATACTAAAAAAAATTACATCTGGAATATGATAAATGAATAATTGTTCCACCATTTCTCCCCCATAATGATCATTTGGAAATATTCCAAGATCATATTTGAATTTGAAAAACTTTTCCTTTTATAGTTCTCTTGTGAAAATATCAACTACTTGTTCTTTTGTTCTGCAATATCTGATCTCGACCACACCTTGTTGAACCAAATCTCGAACAAAATGATACTGGATATCAATATGCTTAGTCTT
The DNA here is from genome assembly GCA_009831015.1 of Picea engelmannii. Lineage (NCBI taxonomy): Eukaryota > Viridiplantae > Streptophyta > Pinopsida > Pinales > Pinaceae > Picea > Picea engelmannii. The sequence continues at coordinate 110,246 of ML808031.1, forward strand.
ATTATGAAACACTGCATTTTTGGTCATGTGCATAACACTTTGATTATCACATATCAACTAAATAGGTTGTTCCTACTGCTCATGAAGATCCTGCAAAATTCCTCTCATCCAAGTTGCTTCACATGTTGTTGTCGCTATTGCTTCATACTATGCTTCTGCTGCGGAGAGAGAAACTGTAGGTTTCTTTTTAGTGCTCCAAGCAATTGTTGTTGAACCCATGCTGAATGGATATCCTAAAGTTGATTTTTTGTCATCCATGCAACCTTCCCAATCTGAATTTGTATAACCAATAAGCCTAAAAACTTTTGTAGATCTGTATATCAAACCATAACCAATTGTAGCACGCAGATATCTCAAAATCCTCTTAGTTTATTTCCAATGTATTTCCTTGGGGTTTGACATGAATATAAATACCATACTGACTGAAAAAGATATATATGGTTGAGTTATAGTTAAGTAGATCAAAATTTCAAGAAATTCATGATACAAAGTAATATCAACTGATTTGGAGTCATCATGTGATCTGGATTATTTTTGACACGAAATAAGAGAGGAGATATAATAATGAAAATGTATAGAGATATCATAGATATCCAATAATATAAAAGAAATGTATCAAATATGCAACCATAAACAAAGATACACAGTAATACACTATTTCTATTAATGAAAGAAATGTAAAAAGACTATAAAAATATAGAGTGAAAGACTCACTAGAATGGTGGTAGCTTATCTCTGAGAAGAGATGTGATGGCTACTCGCATTCACAACAAGATGATTACAATGAGGATTTTAAGGCCTTTTTTACAATAAACAGGAACTCCAAAAACCCTAGACATCCAAAAACTTAACCCTAGGATATGAAGAACCAAAAGTCATGTGGGCCTCGTTTGGGTAAGTTAGTATATCAACATCTCGGGGTCGTAACCTTTGCATATGATCTTCGTTTTAGGCATATGATATCTCGTTTGAAATGTATCATAGAGGAGATTCATTTTGGGGGCTCAATCATGCCTTCATATATGAATGATAATCTCAATCCCAAAAAACCTTTATTTAGGCCCTCAAAATGACACTAGAAGTTAAAACTGCTATAAATAGTAAATTGCTAAAAAACTATTTTGAGATAGTTGGAAAAGGTGGGTGGCCACCGATATCCACTTGGATAAATCCTACCTCCTTAGGAAGAAATGGTTGCCACTGCATTGAGTGCCCGGGGGAGAGGAAAAAGCGTTTGCTAAATTTGAATCTCGGTGAGTTTCTTGCCTTGTTGGAGATGTCGCGTTGCTTGGTTTGACGAAGGCTATCACGAGCATGCGGCTAGAAGGGTTGGACCTTTTTAACCATTCTAGATACATGATATTCTTTTGTGCAGAGGGATTCTTTACACTTTGCTACAATCTTGTCGACCTACTTATGTTGGATAGAAGGTGCTTGGGCCGAGGTTTTAGTGGTTGCAGTATCCTTTTGTTAAACTTTTGAAAAGATTTTGAAGAAGATGAATTTTGTAGTATGAGATACTACCTTGTGGCACGTTTTAGGTGGAACAATAGTCAGAACTACTTCTGGTATTCTGTAGAGATGACCCCCCAGAGAAACAATGACACTGCAGGGTCGAGACTCATAAAGAACATGAGGTTTCCACATATATGGTTGGCCCAAGAGAACATCACAGACATCCATTGGGGAAACATCACATAATACCTCATCCTTTAAGGGTTGGATGTCATATAACAATCGACATTGTTGTCTGACACGAAGATCACATCCTTGGTGAGGCCATCCGATGTTGTATGGTTGTGGGTGTGGTGTTGTTGACAATCCCAACTGTTTGACGACCTCTACTGGGATGAGGTTCTTCTGGCTTCCACTATCAATAATAAAATGTTGTGGGGTCCCCTTCACTCACATATGTGACTAGAAAATATGCTCCCCATTTTCAGGATCTGTTGGTTCTTCTAGTTGAATTTTTGTGGTCGTGACAATAGTAGTGGGGTCTGTGTCGATGATTTGTCTTTTACCAGTATTTTCATAATCAGATTTTGAATCAGGGTTCGGCTCCTGATCTTTGATCTTATCCACCAATAACTAGTTTGAGTGACATTCATTGTTGTTCTACCAGCGGCCTTTTTGGAAATCGCACCATTTTTCGGTGTCCTTCTTTGTCTTCCTGTGACCCTTCTTTTCCTGTGGCTTGGAATGGTTTTCAAGAGACTGTTTGTTAGGGTTTTCTTTATCATACTTTGGTTGTTTTGTATTTGCAAACCCGAACTCCCATTTGTTCTAGTACTTAAATTTCTACTTGATTTTAACAACATATCGATCAGCAACACCGAGTGATGAGATGTCAAAAAAATCCATTTTAGTTTGGATGTATCTGTGTAGAGCCCCATGGTATTTCAGAACCATATGTCGTTCATAGTCTTTGATACCCAACTTGGTGCACAAGGTATAGAAGGTATTGGTGAACTCTGGAACTGCTTGGCCCCTCTCTTGTCGCAGTGTGGTCCATCTCATGTACTAGTCCTCATAGTTGTCAAAAGGATAATATTGTTCCTTTACCACATCCACAAAAAAATTTCAAGCGGGCTCGACCCCATATATTCTAGACTCCTCTATGGAACTTTGTTGCCAGTAAGTTTCCCACCAATGTTTGACATGGGGGAGAACTTTAAGGGGTGTGAAGGTGATCTTTTCCCTGTCAGAAAAATGGTGAACAGAGAAATAACCGTCTATTAGATTTAACCATTTTTCTAATGCATCTGCATCTATCCAACCTTCAAATATGGGAATATCAAAATTAACATGTATATTGAAAGGAGAGGTGCTTCCAAAGTGGTTGTTTGATGAATATATTCTTGTTGCTATTGACAGGCATTGAAGGATGTGGGAAAAATTATCCATCATTTCATCCCTCTATCGTGTGAGAGCATGCTCAAACACTAGATTGATAGGATCGTCTACTCCGTCATTTTTCTTTTCTTCCACCATTAAGGGTTTCTTGGGCATGAAAGAGGGATTGTATTCAAGAGAGACAATATTGAGACCCAACTTGCTATACTAGGACCTCGTTAGGGACATCCACTGAAAATAACGATCAAGAGCAATCTACTTTGATAGAACTAATTCATATTATTTTCGGCACGAAATGAGAGTGGAGATATAATAAAGAAATTGCACAGAGATATCAAAGATATCCAATAATATAACATAAATGTATCAGAGATGCATCCATAAACAAAGATATAAAGTAATACACGATTTCTATAAATGAAAGAAATGTACAGACACTATAAAAATACATAGTGAAAGACTCGCTAGAATGGTGACAACTTATCCCTGAGAAGAGATATGACGGCTACTCATATTTTCAAGAAGATGATTACAATGAGGATCTGAAGGCCTTTTTTATAATAAAAAGGAATCCAAAAAACCCTAGACATCCAAAAATCTAACCCCAGGAGATGAAGCGTCAAAAGTCATGTGGGCCCCATTTGGGTAAGTTGGTACATCAACTTCTCGGGGTCATAACTTTTTGATACAATTTCGGTTTTAGGCGTATGATAGCCTGTTGGAAATGTATCACTGAGGAGATTCATTTTGGGGGCTTTATCATGCCTTTGGATATCATTGAGAATCTCGATCCCGAAAAAAAATTATTTAGGCCGTCAAAATGGCCCTAGAAGTTTAAACTGCTAAAAATAGTAAATTGCCAAAATTGTCAGAAAACTGTTTTGAGCCAGTTAGAAAAGGTGGGTGACCACCGATATCCACCTGGATCATCATGTCCATATAACTTCAACCCGACTTCCAAAGGATTTGTTTCTAGATTGAAACTCATCATTTTGAACTTCTTCAAAATATCCAAAGTATACGTTCATTGTGACATCAAAATACCATCTTCTTTCTGCCAAAACTTCAATTGCCAAGAAATAATGTAACTCTCCAAGATATTTCATCTCAAACTTAGCAATCATGTGTGAATTAAACTTTTGAAATAACTCAGCATTGTTCCTTGTGTAGATCAAATCATCAACATAAAGTGTAACAGTCAAAATATCCCGACCTCACTGAAGAATATAAATATTGGGCTCAGATAAGTTTTTGATTAAGCCATGTGTTAGACAACTGAGAAGCGGGGGTGAATCAGTTGTTACCATGCTTAAACAATTATGGTTCTTTTAAACTCTTTGTAGAGACACTGAATGATGATCACAATAATGTAGGGAAATAAACAATGGCACTTTCAGCATCATTCACATATATGAGAAACAGAGAGACAGATATTTCCCGAGGAAACCCATGCAGGGTAAAAACTCTTTTTCTTTATATGATAAGTAATGGTTACATTCTTTACAGTATCATACATATCAGCACCAACTCATAATGAGGCTACAAACTCAGTTTTGAAATATGCAACTTGCTGAGAGCACCAACTCTCTGTTTTCTCTAGCACCCACTAGAGGGAAGCACCAACTCCCTAGTTTCTCTAGCACCAACTAGAAGGAAGAACCAACTTCCTGTGTTCAAGAACCCACTTGAAACTTTGAGGACATAAGTCCTCCCTAGCTCCTCCCAACCACCCTGAAATATAAATATTTTACATTGAAACTTATTACAGTGATATGATGTTCAACAATGGCTTACCGGACTCATCACTGCTATGTTGTATTTCATTGCTCTATCTGCCTCATTGCCTTTCTGCAAACATCACTTGCGCTATTTGTTCTTCCACTTTTTATGCTCTATGCACCGTGTCTATTCATTTCACAATTCCTCTTATGTGCTCTTCAGCTGCTGCACTCTCCTCCTTCTTCACACATGAATCACCTTCACCAACAACAATCACAGCAACCTCCAACAGCAACAACAACCTCTTCTCTTCTCTATACCGTATATATGTAGCTTATGTGCATCTTGTGCATGCAATATTTTTCATTCCTCTGCATGCTCATCCCACACTAATCTCCTCCACATCTCAAGTGTTCTACGTGATCGTCATCGTGATTCTTCAACTTTTCTGGTTGTTTTCCCACGTGTTCAGCATCACTGGGTGTTATGCTAAGATTCCTCAGCCTCTCTGGCAGTTGAGACTCTTCATATTCTCTGAGACAGTCGAGCTCACCTTCTCTATTTCAGTTATAGGCCTCAATGCCCATCCATCTATCCATCACCTTCACGAACATCTTCATTCCTCTTGAAGATTTCCAGCAGCTCTTCACCTTCTATGTCAATCATCCCATGTGTCTTCAAGTCCTCTGGCTCGAACCATCAGTGGTTTCTGGAAGTTATAGTATGTCGTGCTACAGTAGCCCTCTGATCTCCTTCAGGTTTATTTGCGCCATTGGATGAACTTTATTAATCTTGCTACACTAGCTCCTTCCCCAATGTGACTATGGTCATAACCAAGCACCTATGCAAAAAGCATTTTTCGCAAATTCACGTTTCATGGATCTAGAAATGTGGCACCTCGACTTTCCAAGTCGCGATCCCCGATACCTCATAATGGCGTGCGATCAACGGTCTTGATCAGAGCTTGATTCTACGGCTACGATTGCATCGCAATTTCGCATATTGTGAAATCGACATTCTTGTTGCATTGTTTCTTTGACATCTCCAAGTTGCAATCCCCAAAACTCCGATATGGTGTTAGATCAACGGTCCATATCTTAGCTTGATTCTACGGCTGCGATTGCATCGCAATTTCGCATATCGCAAAATCGACATTCCTATGGTGAATGTTCTTGTCACTTCCAAATCCCAATCCATGAAACCCCGTGAAGAAGTCAGATCAATGCTCCATATCACTTCTTGATCTAACGGTTGCAAATACGTCATGATATCGCATATCGCGATTTCGACATTTCTGTTGCACTGTTTACTTGCCTCTCCATGTTGTGATCCCCAAAACTCCGAAGTGGTGTACATCTAATGATGTCACACATGGATTGACACGTGTTGAATACTGCCACGTGTCACTTTGATTCGTGACTTACTTGTGCCTGAAGTGTTGAATCAGCCTGACACTTGTCATTACCTGATTGTGCCACATGTTCCTAGCTGACGTGGTTTACTGACGTGAGTCTGGTCGACGGTCTAGATCATATCTTGATCTGACGGTTCATATTCAGTCGGGATTTCACACATCACGATTTCAGGGTTCCTGATGTCAATAATTTTTTACATGTCCGACTCTCGATCCCCAAAACTCTGACAAGGACTAGAATCAACAGTCCATATTTTTCCTCGGTCCAATGGTCGATATTATATCGGGGTATCGCATATCGTAATTTTGTGAATCCTATGGTTATTATTCTTTGACCTCTTCAACTCGCGATCCTTGAAACCCCGACAGGGAGTCGGATCAACGGTCCACATAACCCCTTCAGATGGACGGTCCTCCTACTTTCAGGATTTTGTGAGCCACTTTACTCCTTGCACTTTAAACACCGTGCAGGTTTTCCTCGATCCAACGGTGGTCAGATCTTGTGCTCAAATCTAACACCTGAGATCTATCCTCCTCTTCAGCACGTGCACTTCTTGTCTTTATTCAGATCTGACGACCCTCATGCTGTTGGGAATTTTGGATGGGATCCAACGATCAGCCACACTTCTCCTCCAAGCTTACACATCCTTCTTACTTGAAAGAATTTGGACTCTGTGCTAATTCCTCATGAGCCTACA
>ML808032.1:16489-35156 GCA_009831015.1 Picea engelmannii
TTGAGATTGATGATTTTACTTCTCAATGTGACAACTTCTTCTTCAAGATTCTCAACCTCTTCTTCTTTCTTCATTATCTGAGACTTCATGACTTCTTATGTTCTTTTCGTTTTTTCAAGATGAATTTTTATTGTGATTATATCTTCTTCAAGTCCTTTCTCTTCTTGACCAAACTCTACCTCAAGATGGTTTATATTATTATTTCTTTCCTTAAGATGATATGTCAATATCTTCTCTCTTGTTTCTGCTTCTTCCTTCTATGCTTCTATGTTGGCTTCCAAATACTGATTTTTATATTCAATATTTTATTCGATCTTTCTGGCCTCTTCTAGCTAAGTTCTTAAGTTCTCAATGACCTGTTGGGATTCTTCAGAAATGTGAACACTTTCCTTTTGTTTCATCAATTCTATCTTGAGTGACTTGTTTTCTTCTCTTAGTTCATCTAAAGCACTAATCAATTCTGCTTCACAATTGTATTCCTTTTCAATTAGTTTTTCTATCTCATTTCCTTTATGGAATTCTATTTCAGTGGTTTTCATAATTAAAGAAAAAAAACATACCTCTGGTGATTATGTACTCTTCATCTTCTGATTCTGTTTGACATGGTGAACATAATTCTTCTTGATCTGTATCTGTATCTTCTTTGGCATTTTTTGAATCTGTGATCGGTGAAGAATATATGTAGTGTAACTTATCCCAAAGTTCTTTGGATGATGAACATTTACCAACCTTTCCTCTTACCAGATTAGGTAATCCTTCCCAGATGTAATCCATTGCTTTTTTGTTATTCTTCTTCAATTCCTTCTTCGCTGCAGTCTTTTCCATTTTTGAAATACCATATCCTGTACCAACTAATAGCCAAATATAATGTCCATGTGCCTGTAAAAATAATTTCGTCCTTCTACTCCAAATCTCATACTGAAAACCATTCTGACCATTAAACATTGGTATTCCATTCTCCGAATAATCCATGATCTCCTTCTAGTGGTTAAACTGGTTCCTAAAGGAACCGACTCTGATACCAATTGTTGTATTACTAAGAGGGGGGGTGAATCATTGATAGAGAAATTTAATCCATTTTCACCATAAAATGCAAGTGTTATATAAATGTAGCATTATCATCCAATAGTTGCAGGGCAAACAAACAATGAACAAATAAGTAGCCACATGCATACACAATACACTAGTGTTTTACGTGGAAACCCAAAGTAGGAGAAAACCACATAATACTTTTTATTATATGTCTCTAAGAATTACATTCATTAGAAGCACCAACTTCCTTTGTTTTCCAACTGCAACAGAAAGGAGGCTCCAACCCCTTAGTTTCTCAGGAAACAACCTGATGGAAGCTCCAACTCCCCAATTCTCTGGATACAAGCAGAAGGAGGCTACAACCCCCTATGTTCACCAGCTACAAACAGAAGGTGGCTACAACCACTTTTCCTTGCCCTGTCCAACCGCCCTGACGTATAAGGATAATGATGGAACCATTGTCACACTATCACTGTGAGATATACTACTGTAAACCTATACCAATCAACCTGCAACAAAAAACCTGTACCAATAACCTGAACCATGCATCAACCATGCATCAACCTACACCTCAACCTGTAATCAACATGTACCATAAACAAGTGCATAAACAATGCACCAACCTATACCATACAACTTGTAATCATCATGTACCATAAACAAGTGCATCAACCATGCACCAACCTGTACCATCAACGAGTGCATCAACCATGCACAAAATATGTAACAATCATGCATCAACTACACATCAATTATGACTCATCAAGATGTACCAACATCATCAACTATACACCTCATGTATTTGCGAACTCGTGAACTACTTGTCTCAACCATGTACCCAACATGTACCTCAACCAAAATCCCTCATCAATTTCATCATCCAAATCTGATCTGATCACATATATCTTAAACACTATACCATAGGTATATACCTCAAACCATGTGTTAGAACCTCATTGTTATACAACCTCTATCTGTACCAATAACTTCAGCAACATACCTCAACCAAAATCCCTCAAACATGAACCAATATTAAACTTCAGTAGATCTTTCTCAGATCAACTCTACGGCAAGCCATAAACTCCCAAGAGGGCATCCAACATATTTACAAGGCAAACCCTCAACTTGATTCATAAATTCAAGACTACACATATGAGAACTATACATTTTTTTCTTCTTGTAGCATTATGTTGTCGCGGTTTTGTTGCTGCAAATCCACTCCCGCAATTTTTCTGCTGCACTTTTTCTGCTGCATTTTTTCTGCCTCACTTTTCCTCCCGTGATTTTTCTGCCACACGTTTCCTAGCACATTTTTTCTTTCACATTTTTCCTGTCTCACTTTTTCTGCGGCACTTTTCCTGCAACAATTCTTATGCTACACTTTTCCTGTCGCACATTTTCTTCTACAATCTTTCTACTGCACCTTTTCTGTTGCACTTTTCCCGCCACACTTTTTCTTCCGCACTTTTCCTGTCGCACTTTTTCTTCCGCATTTTTTCTACTGCACTTTTCCTGATGCACTTTTCTGCTGCAATTTTTCTCTATCAATAATACATGCCCAAATAACCTTTCACAAAAATAGATATTCAATGATATTCAAGTGTGTTTAAATGAGAGGGCCCTACCTATTATTTTTACTTTCATGCAACATACTCAAGGGGTTACCTTTTAACCATCTTAACCCACTTTCCTTATTTTAGGGTTAACCCACTTATAACCACTTGTCCACTTAACTTAACCACTTTCCATAATTAGTAAGTTTTTTATTTACTTTATTATTTAAATAATTTCTTTTTCATCCTCTTTGACTTATAGTACACTCATCACTTCACTTTATTATTTAAATAATTCCTTCTTTGCAAACACTTTGACTACTTTGACCTTTTGGGGCTTTTAGATGACAAATGACTCGTGAGAGTTCTCCAACTTCACATGGCCATAACTCTCTAACCGTGAGGAGTTATGTGATGTTCCACATACCACCAAAAATGGCATGACATGTACTATCCATCTAGAATAGTTTTACCTGCAAATATATAAAAACTTGTACCATTATCCATCAAACAAACTTGGGTCCATTACCCAAACCTTTGTGCTATTGGAATTCTCTTCCGAAATTTCTTCAAGGGTTGACATCAATAACAACCAACCCAATTAATCAACAACTACATCTAGGAAAAGTGCTCCAGCTGCCCACCAAATTAAAATTACTGTCAACAATAGTTCTAGTGGAGGGGGAGAGAAGAATGCTCCCCCTGGAAAAATTGAGATTTCACACAACTTGCCCGTGAGAAAGAAAAGAAAAAACTTAGTGCAAGAGGAAGAAGATAATCTTATAGAAAATTACATCTAAATCTTTTCCTTGGAGGACATGGAACTATAAGAAGACATTGAAAAAATATTTCCTGCAATATAACAATAGGATCATATGTCTTAGCAATATTCTTTATTTAAAGTCATTGGAAATGAGACCTTTAGTGAAGAATAATCCTTCACTTTTCAAAGTGTTTTTTTTTACAAAGAATCTAAAAAGTTGATTGTAGAAAGAAGTGACCAGAAGAATAAAAAGGGAAAGGCCCACTCAGAGGTCAACCTAAATTATATGCGACCATCCCATATTTCCAAAATCCATAAGGAAACTGGGGATGTGCTTGATGACTTTATTGATGGTTTAGAGGCTGAGAATTCTAAATTAAAAGAGAAGATCAAATAATTGGAGACTGGCGAGATGTCTTTTCCAATATTGGCCAGTGCTTTGACAATGGTCAAACCAACTACACCTGGTATTAAGTTGAAGCAATCTTCAAGTTTTCTCACAACGGTCTAAAGTTATGTTGAGAAAAATATTAAAAAGAGAATGTCATTGATAATAGAAGCATGGGAGGTATCAAAAAATATTGTTTCTTTTGGTTCAAGGGAATATGAATTTCATGAATATATCCAAGTTGATTTAAAGAATGAAGAAGGATTCTACACAGATGTTGTTTTACCATTTGGGATAAAAGTCTCAAACATGAAAAAAATTGAAAAGGAGAGAAGAAGATTTTCCTTCTCCAAGTCAAACTAAATAGTTGAATGGATGTTGGAAAGAAAAGATCCAGAATTTAAGTAACATTTTCCAAGCATATAATGAAGCCATAGTGAAAAGAGAAGAATTATTTAGAAGTCTCACAGAGATAGATTTGGCAGGAAGGATTGATGAGGTGCAATATCCTAAGTTAATTCTCAATTCAATGTTTATGACAAGGAAGAAATTTGATGAAGTGGAGATATTAAAAGGATTATCGGCTGAGAAATTTAGTGGCATAATTGAATATGGAGAAGAAGAGATAGACTATTGGTTGGTTGGCTATTCTATGAAAAATCAAGATATTGAGGAGGAAATCCGTGACATTTATCGTTTTCTAATAGATTTAGAAGGTGAATTGTTTAATATCAAAATTAGGCATGAAATAAATGTTGCACCAATGAAAAGTTACATTGAAGATTGGTTTAAGAAGGAAATTGATAAATTGACTAAAGAAGGCCAAGAAACAACAGTTGAGATGGTTCTAATAACTGTCAACGAGGAGAATAAAAGGATAGCATAAATCAAGTAAAGGAGAGACATATAATCATAGTAATTTTATGATGGTCACATCTTGCTTTCTTTATCATTTTGTCATCCAGTTACTCCGCTTATTTGACTAGAATGTTTTAACCTAAATATGATAACTTATTCATGTCTTCTTTCCATGTCTTTCTACTCTGCCTTCGCCCATAAGCTTCGCTCCACAACTCACTTTTATATTTACTTTTATGGTCCATGGGAGCCCCAATCCCAGTCCTCAGAACAAATACATTTTAATTTCAAAACTTTGTAACAGACTTTAATATTTTTTTAGAAATCCCAAGAGAACTAATTTGGGGATTAGTTTTGACAGTATTTTATAACTATGAGTTTTGAGTATAAATATTTGATATTGATCTATCATTTTCTTCATTTGAGCTCCACATGTTTCTACTCTATTAAAGTTCCCTTATGTGTATGTGTATAGACCATTTTATTTTATTTTTATGTGTGATCATAAATCTTTTGTTTAACTATGATGGATGTGAGAAAATTTTTCTCATGTTTTCAAATCTGTGATGTATGAGGTTCCTGGTCATCTCTCAATAATTCTCTTCAAAATAAGTGATCCAATAAATGGAAGATAAAATGAAAACAATAAGACAAAGAATTAAAGAAGCGCAAGATCGACAGAAGAGTTATGCCGATGCGCACCGTGTCAATCGTAGTTACAAGGTCGGCGATCAAGTCTTCTTACAGATTAAACCACATAAGAGTTCAATCAAGTTTGGGAAGGGAGCTAAACTCTCTCCTAGGTTCCTGGGACCTTTCAATATTGTGGAGAGAAAGGGGCTCATGGCCTATCGACTAGCCTTGACTAATTCTTTGAGGCGTATGCACGATGTTTTTCATGTATCTGTTTTGAGACATTATATTAGTGATCCTACACATGTTATTGACATGAGTTCCTTGCAGGTATCGGATGAGGGAGAACTCATGGATGAGTCGGTCCACATCTTGGATCATCGAGTTCGATAACTACAATGTCGAACGATAGATCAGGTCAAGGTCTAATGGGACAATTATAGTCCTCACTCGGCAACCTAGGAGGATGCATATGATATGTGCCAACAGTTTCCATTTTTGTTTGATAGATAGACATATGATACACTTTATTTCGGAATTTATACTATGAAACTTCGGGACAAAGTTTAGAACAAGAGGGGGTGTATGTAACATCCCGCTTTGACGCACTGAGAAAACTTATTCTTTGAGTACACTTGATTGCAAGTGATCCGGATTATTATGCTATTAAAAATTTTGATTTTGATTATGAGGCGTTATGGGTTGATGTCATGTTGTTTTACTAAATTGACATAGACAGGTGATATTGACTCAGTTTACTGAGTGTGTAGGGTTTTGGACCTTGAGGATGCAGAGGCATCGATGGAACCCCTTGGACTCTGAATCGAGTCGGGGAGTGTACCATTTGGGTTTGATTATTTTACTTTGATATTAGTGCATCTGATTAGATGATATGGATATGTTCTAACATGATTTGTTGATGATGCAGGCTGACGATAGCTTACCAACCAGACTCACATGTGGAGTAAAGGGGTCACGCACGACTACTAGAGATGTTGAGGGAGAGGTGTGGAAAACAGTCCTGCCACATCCTACTAGCACTCCCACCATGGCTTGAATTGTAGGTTAACGATTACCTAGTTCGAGAGGACCCACGATGCACTGAGGGAAAATTGCAACAGTCACTCACAATGATTCTAAGGGGCGTGCAATAAGGTGGGGGCCTTATTCCTTAGAAAACCATAGTCTCCCACAAGTTCACCTGGCGGAGTGGTTACTCTAGGGGTTATTGATGTCTACAAAGTTAGTCAAGAGGCGAGTGGCACCCTTGGAGCACGTAGTGCATCCTGAAGGGCACATCGCGCAAGGGAACAGATGAGGCGAGTGCCACCCTTGGAGCACCTAGTGCGTCCTAAAGGGCACATTGTGTTGTTGATGATAGAGGGATGAACTTAGATAGCCTTGGGACGAATAACGTGTTAAGTATTTTTTTTTTTAAATTCCCTAATTAAATGTCGCCCAGTATGAAATTTAAGGTCTAAGTCTAAATTACGCTAGTGGTAAAATTTTGACTTCTATAAACAAAATAATAATATTAAAAATAAAAACAACTTAAATAATAATTATGATCTTCATTAAATCTTGTAACATGAAGGGAGTAAGAAACTTAATTTATTCATAAAAAGAAAAAGAAAAAAAAAATTGATTGATAAAATGTAAAAAGGGAATTAATTGTTTTATCTTTTGATAGTTTAAAATATACTAATTAAATGATAAAAGGGAAAAGGGGTTAATTTCCACACCTGCCTTTTTGACTTATAATTAAAAGGGGAAAGAGGGAAAATCTTAAAATTTAGGAAACTAGGAAAAGAGGTAAACATAAAAAGGGAAAAAGGGGAACATAAGGCAAAAAGCAGAAAGTCAAACTTAGAAAAAGTATCTACCATTTAAGAGCTTTCTAATTTAAATTGAATTAGCAATTTAATAATAGGGAAAGCCCTTAAAACCTATAAGGGAAATTGGGGACACCTAGGAATGATTCTAGGAGCAACTCTAGGTGTGTGAGGGAAATAAGATAATGAACTAATTAAAGAAATTAGTTTATGGAGGAAATTTAGGGGATGGAGGACACTTGTATGGAGAGGAATTTTTAGGAATTTATTTTTAAAACTTTAATTAAATGAGATTTTAGGAAAGAAAGGAAGTTCGAAACTCTATAAAATGAAGGGAGGAGAAGGATGCAGTAGGATCTTCTATTTGTGCAACGTTACACTGCAGAAATATCTACTTGACTGATTTACTTGTGGGAGATGGGATACCCAGCTCGGAGAGGAGTGGTAGCTCGACCTTGAAAGCGAGTTGGGAGCTAGACGAAAACTTTGGTTAGTGTGCATGGCCCCTTTGTGGCTTAGGGGAATAAGGGGGAAGAAGAGTACCCCTACCATTGGCTGGGAGGTACCAATGAAGTCTCGACGGTCGGAAAACAGGAGTTGCACGGAGCGCGCGGACGTCACTTAGAGTAGGTGAACAGGCAACGGTACGATTTGTTCGTTGGAATGGTAGATTGTTGTTGGTTTTATGATTGGATCTACATGTTGATATGTAAGTAGATTGGATGTTAGATTGATGGCTGAAATTTTTCTTAGCCTAGCTCGACAATTGTTGACTCTCATGGCCTTCATTTACCCACATGTCTTGACCACCTAGTTGCGTGTGATTGTGACCTTCATTGATGTTAACCTTCGTCCCTAGCTCAATAGTCCTTGCCTGAGCAGTCGGCTAGAAGCTTGATCTACGGTCATTGCCTTAGCATTAAAAGACCTATGGATATCAATGCCCTGCTTTTCTGTGCGAGGATGGCGAGCGAAGGAAGTTCCCGTCAGCCGTCTACCCCTCCTGATTATCCCTGGTTGGTTGATTGTATTGTGCACTCTTGCAATTAAATTGTTCATTGTTGTGATCTTCTATTGATTCTCCTTTTCACCCTGGAGTCATCGCTTACACTCTTCTTGGCTGAATGGTTATAGTTAAGGGTTATGGTAGCCTGAAGCCCATCCAGGTATTTTAATTGTTGAGAGTTCGATTTCGTTTTTGTCGATTGACCAGTAATGAGTCGAGTTTCATTTAGTTTGTTTTTACTGCCGATAGAATCCTTGAATTAGCCTTTCATGTGATCCTCTCTGTTTAGATCCTTGCGTTCTCCTGCAACTGTATGCACTGTATTGGGGTTATAGCAAGGGGAAAATGCCTTGGTTTCATGTATGTAGTTTGTTTATATATATTTATTTGTATTCTGGAAATAAAGGATCGATTCAAGTCTGCATTTTTTTTACAATGGTATCCTGGAAATTGAAATAAAAATGTTTTATCGATTCTCTATTTGCTTCTTTATAATTGTATCCTGGAAGAAAAAAGAAAAGAGGGGGCTTCTGTCATTCTTGTATGCAATCTTTGTTTGGCCTGTGATTTATTCCTCCACGCTTTGATTTCATGAAAAACAACTTCGATCAGGGTCTGTGTTTTTGGGCTGTGATTATTCTATGACTTAATTCGAAGGGGATTATTTAACCATGTCTGTGTTTTTCTTTCCTGGGCAGTGATTTTTGTTTTATCCCTTGAATTAAGGGAATATTTTATCATTGTCTGTCGATTTTAAAACTCGGTTCTTCCACTATTGAGGGTCACGGATTTGTTTTACCTCTGTTGGTTACCACGAGTTAGTAGGAGGACTACTCTCTACGTCGACCTATTGTTTGCCCACGAAATGTTCACCCAACAACCTGACCGTTGGTTGTAGTTACCATGAAATTTTCCATTAATTGGGACTTTCTCGTTGTTGTTTACCAGAATCGGTAGGTGGACTGTGGACTGTTCTCTACGTTTTAATGTTCATTGACCACGAGTTGTCGTAAGTTGACTTCATTGATAGG
Organism: Picea engelmannii; assembly: GCA_009831015.1. Taxonomy (NCBI): domain Eukaryota; kingdom Viridiplantae; phylum Streptophyta; class Pinopsida; order Pinales; family Pinaceae; genus Picea; species Picea engelmannii. Next base: position 25,586 of record ML808032.1, read on the forward strand.
TCGCCCCAACCTTTTACTTCTTGATTGTTTATCAATCCATTTTCTTCCTTTTCTACACAATCCAATTGGCGTGCACTTGGGTTGATCTCTTCTCTCAGTGTTCCGGCTGTGCGAAGTTTTGTGATTAGTTTGTTGCTCCCCCCTTTTTTTATGCGTGCATTAAACACCTTCTGAGCATCTACAATCTGTGGAGTCATTTCCCAATGAGAATATTAAGCCTTCAAATTTAATTACTTCCCAATCAGAGATATTGATTATAGTGAATCATCGCTGGAGGTTGTCGAAATTCATTAACTTGAGATTACCTCCTTTAATAGGATACCATTATTTTTTTTACCACAATAACTTACCATGTCTTAATCAGTGATTTACCTAGGGATGCGTGTCCCACCATTTACCCAGCTCGTGGACAGCGCTGAGCCTGTCAGGTTGATAGCCACGATTAGTTATCCATGTTTTAATGTCTTTAGGGTAACAGTTTTCTAAATTCCAGGTTATGGTTCATGGATTCAGTGCAATAATTTGAAGGAAATGATGTTTTGGGATTTCTGTTATAGTGGTAATGTTTTTCTTGTTGAATGGTATGATGTTCCAATGTATATGTTTTTATATGATTTGTTTAAATTTTTGTATTGTTAATATGATCTATTTAAGTTTAACATAGAGGATATATTTAAAGTTTACATTTAAGTTTAATGTCAAATTTTTATAAAAAATGGTTTTATGTGTTTAAGCTTAGGTTATTATGTCTTTAATGGCTATGATAATGAAATGTTTGGTCGTATTTATGGCCACTTTCAGTATTTGCATTTTATAGAGTAGAAATGGGTTCTCGTTTAAAATCGCAGAACAACTTTAAAATTTGCATTTGAAATGGACAACAACCACTTGTATAATTCAGACCACCATTGAAATTAATCGCATGTAGAATTTTAGATTTATATTTATTGATGAACAACTGATGTAATGGTTATCGCCTATAGTGTACAACGTGTGATATATTTCCTTGCACCAAAAAGTAATTTTTGTTTTCTTTTATTAATTAATAATGTCCCATTTCTTCGTTTTAATTTAATTAATAATATCTTTTATTTTAACTTTTATTGTTCTATCATGTTATGTGGTGTATCGAAAATGTACATGAACTATCATAGTGTAGATTTTTTTATTATTAAGAGTGGATGAAGTGTATGAATATTATAGAATTTTTATTTAGATATCTTTATATGGTTATGAAATGGTTAAGTTTTTTTTAAATGATTATTATATTCAGAGTAATGAAGTGTTTTCTTTTATTAATAATAATAATTATTATTATTATTATTATTATTACTATTATTATTATTTGTGGGATGAGGAAGTTTTGTGTAAAGATTGTTAAGATGTACATAATCTATTTCTTTGGACATTGTTATATATATCTACATGATTTTTAGATATTGATTTTAAAATAGAATACTTATAACAAATAATAATATTTTAAGGCAAATTGATTTAGATGGTACTTTGATGACACTTGTAATTTAAAATTGCGCAAATAAATTTGTTTTAAGGCTAATTTAGATTGTACCTTAATGATATTTTGCATTTAGGCATGCTAATATGGGCTAGTGATAAATGACTAAAATAGACGGTAACTATTGACTAGCTTGACTCGACGATTGATCGGGATATTGGCAAAGTCGTTTTTTTTCTTGCACTTCTCGTTGAGGGTGTTGAAGTTCATTCTAATTAATGTTCATACTTGGTCTTGTAAACATTTAATGTTCTTGGTTTTCTCACTGTCAGATATTCTAGTTACTTGTGTAATTGTTTGGGGTGCGTGGGGTTGTTAGGATGATTGTCCTTAGCTTAGTAAGATTGGTCTACTTGTGTCGGGCAGGATGTAGACACCTCCTTGTACCTCAGAACAGTCACCAGCCTTGAGACCTTAAATGGTCAAAATCGATGGGAACTTGGGCTTGAGCGTTTCTTATGTATCCTGGAGGTCCTAACCATTGCAAGGTAGGACGGGCGGGTAGTCAATTATTATTCTTCGTCAGTTGAATGTCGTACATTGTTTCGAGGTGCTTGATGTGATTTTATGTTAGGTCGTTATGTTGTTGTCGCGTGAGTTTCATGTGTCATGTTCATCGTCGTGTTGCAACGTTGAGTATAAAGTCTTTATTACCCTTCTACACATGGGCACACAAAAAAAAATTGCACTTGTTATGTGAGGCTTGTTGTCATAACGAAATGGGAGGTTGTCACATATGGTATCAGAGCGGGTTCAACCCGTGACTTGGGATCACAACGAATTTCGTTGATATGATTGATTATACTATTGCTGATTGAGTTGACTTGTGTGCGTGCAAGTAATCATGGTTAGAGGACGCCGCGGAGGTAGATGACGGGGTGCAAGGGGAGGAGGCACGATGCCTCCAATAGCATCTACGCCTAAGGGGTCTAACCCCTAGGGAGAGGAACAGGTTCTCAGACAGGAGCAGATAGCAGTTGGTGATGTGGTCGGAATGATGAGATATTTTCATCGCATGTCCGAGGCACTGATTAGTCATTTGGACAGAGATGAGGCCAGTGCATCGGCACCTGTTGAGGTTCCACCGTGTGCTCCGGTTGGTACTGGTAGCATTCATCGTGAACTCGAGAAGGTCAAATTTCCTAATTTGTTTGGTGCCCTGGATGGTGCAGCCATCGAGGCATGGTTGGAGAACATGGCGATGTGCTTCGCACTTCGCAATTATACCTCCAACATGAAGGTCTGCATGGTGATCTTTCAACTAAAGGGGAGCGCTCTTTTATGGTGGAAGACACTCCTACCATAGTTAAATATGGTCGTCAAAGACGTGTCATGGGAACTATTTGAGGAACGGTTTTGAGAGAGGTACCTTTCAAAGGAATTCATTAAGCGTTAGCTCAATGAGTTCAATGCCTTACGACAGGGCAATCATATTGTGCCCTAGTACGAGTCTCGTTTTATGGAGCTGCTCCAGTATGCTACGTACCTTAACATTGAGAAACTTAAAGTCAACAAGTTTGTGTTCGGCCTTAACGGTAGCCTACATGCAAAGGTTAGGATTTTGATACCTCAAACCTTGCATGATGTCGTCCAGAAGGCCCTCATAGTAGAGGAGGAGATTATCAACGAGGGTCAGACCAGTACTCCAGCGAGACCAGCGGGGCAAGTGTCATATGGAGCATAGTAGCATCAGACACCAGCCAGACATACATTGGGATATTGTGGCTTCCAGAGGGGATCCACTTTCACTACACCTCAATGACCGAAGCCTCAGTAGCGGACACCTTATTAGGGACCATAGCATCAGCAGCCGCATCGACCACCGCAATAGCAGTTTCGGCCTGTTCAGCAGAGCAGACTAGGATTTCAGGCTGATGGGCCGTCATCTTCTACTTCAGGTACCAGGGCTACTAGGCCGAAGAAGGGGTGTTGGACATGTGGGGAGCAACACTACCAGCGTGACTACCTTGTGGAGAGGACCAGAGCATCTGAATCAGCTGGACCCACTATCGTGGGAGATATGGGCAAGGCCCATCAGATTCATGCAACGGTGAATAACCGCCAGGTAGAGCATCAGTCGACTGTGCTCGAGACGACAGGTACCATCGCTAACTAGACCCTTAGTATTTTGATATATCCCAGTGATACCAAGAGTTTCATTTTTGGTGCAGCTCTAAGAAGGATTAAGGTAAAGGCAGTCAAACAGGATGAGTTTATCTTCGTAGAGATGGCTTCAGGAGCCAAACAAAAGGTTGGAGGAAAGGTTACAGGATGTATCCTTAACCTGGGATAGTTTGTCACCAGGGCCAACCTATACATCACGATCTTAGGATCTTATGACATCATGATTGGTGTGGAATGGTTGGAATCGCATGAGGCGATACTCAATTGTAAGATGAAACAGTTGAGCTTGGTCGATGATGAGGGACAGAGACATGTGATTGTAGGGTGGAACCAAGGAATTTTCCTGAGGTTCATTTCTTCCTTGCAGCTTCAGAAGAGCATGCGCAAGGGATATAAGCTTTATGCGATCCTTGCGTTAAATGAGAAGGGAGTAGTGGAAGGTCAAGAACAACTTCTGGTGGTGAGAGAGTTTTCATATGTATTTCCAGAGGAGTTACCTGGGATGCCACCAGAGAGGGAATTGGAGTTTACCATAGACCTAAAATTGAGGACTGAAGCGATAGCAATAATGCCTTATCAGATGTCGACCCCGAAGTTACAAGAGTTGAAAATGCAATTGAAGGAGTTTCTAGACCTGGGACTGATACATCCTAGTGTGTCACTGTGGGGTGCACCTGTTATTTTCATACGAAGGAAGGATGGGTCGTGGAGGCTCTGCATTGACTACTATCAATTGAACAAGGCCACGATCAAGAATCAATATCCATTGCCAAGAATTGATGATCTATTTGATCAAATGAAGGGCGCGACAATGTTCTCCAAGATCGATTTGCGATCAGTGTATCACCAGTTACGGATCAAGGAGGATGGAATCCCTAAGACCTTCTTTAAGATGAGGTTTGTACATTACGAGTTTACCGTTTTATCATTTGGACTAACAAATTCCCCAGGGGTATTTATGAATTTGTTGAATGGGGTGTTCCGCGAGTATTTGGACAAGTTCGTCCAAGTATTCATTGACGATATTTTGATTTTCTCTCAGACAACAAAGGAGCATGATAATCACCTGCGCTTGGTACTACGGTGTCTGCGAGAGCACAAATTGTATGGGAAGTTGTCCAAATGTTCATTCTATCAATCAAGGATTCACTACTTAGGGCATGTCATCTCTAACGAAGGCATCACCATGGATCCAGCCAAGGTCGAGGCTATTATGGAATGGCCTGTGCCGGCGAATGTCCCAAAAGTGCTTAGCTTCATGGGTTTGGTAGGATATTATCGATGGTTCATCGAGGGATTTTCGAAGATAGCAAATCCGATCATGGAGTTGCAGAAGAAGAACAAGAAGTTTGTTTGGACCAAGAAATGCGCGGAAGAATTTCAGAGACTCAATGAATTATTGACAACAACACCAATACTAAAGGTCCCTGACATGGACGTGGACTTCTTGGTATGCATGGACGCATCCAAGGAAGGCTTAGGAAGAGTCCTAATGCAAGATAGACAAGTTATTGCTTACATTTCGAGGAAACTGAGAAGGCATGAGGAGAACTACATGACACACGATTTGGATTTGTTAGCCATCGTATATGCCTTGAAGGTTTGGAGACACTACCTTGTTGGATGAAAATTTCAACTAAAGACTGACCATTGTGGACTACAACACATTTTTATGCAAAGCGACCTGAACGCGCGACAACAACGTTGGTCGGAATTGCTTAGCGAGTATGACTTTGAGATTACCTACATAAAAGGAATAGTGAACCGAGTGGTGGATGCATTGAGTCAGAGACCATGCATATTTTCAGTGTTGTCTCTTAAGATGAATCTATTTGAAAAGATTCTAACTTTACAATGTGATGATGACTGGTACAAAGAGGTCGAGGGTTTTATTGGACAAAAAACAATGATGGTACCATGATTTGAAGGATTTTCGTTTGATAGCGATGGATTATTGAGGTTTAAAAAGCAGATCTACGTACCACCGAACAATGACTTGAGGATGTTGATCCTGAGAGAGGCTCATAGAGTAGTTTACATGGCTCACCCGGGAGTCATGAAGATGAGGGCAGACCTTAAACCCATATTCTTCTGGAAGGGAATGAAGGAAAACATAGTCAACTATGTGGCCAGATGTCTAGAATGTCAGCAGGTAAAGGATGAACATAGACACCCAACAGGATTACTACAACCACACACTATTCTGAAATCAAAATGGGAAGTTATTTCGATGGATTTTATTGTTGGATTGCCACTGATGTCAAGGAGACATGACTCAATTTTCATAGTAGTAGACACTCTGATGAAGAGTGCTCACTTTATTCCTGTGCATATGACGTATCAGGCACCTGACATAGCTAGAGTTTTCATCAGTGAGAATGTTAGGCTGCATGGCGTACCTAAGAGGATTATATTCGATCGAGCATTGGTGTTTACTAGATGATTTTGGATGAGTTTCCAAGAGGCCTTGGGAACCCAACTTAAGTTTAGTACTACGTATCACCTGGATACTAACAGGAAGACCAAACGAACTAACCAAACCTTGGAGGACATGTTTCACATGTACGTGATGGACCAACAAAAGCGTTGGGAAGAATTATTTCCACTAGTGGAGTTCGCTTACAACAAAAGTTACTAAAGCACCATTAATATGGTGCCTTTCGAGTTTCTTTATGGGTGACCATGTCGAATTCCATTGAGTTGGGATCATCTTCAGGATAGGGTCCTGGTGGGACTAGAAGCGATCCAAGAAATGGAAGAGAAAATGAAAACAATAAGACAAAGAATTAAAGAAGCGCAGGATCAATAGAAGAGTTATGTCGATGCGCACCGTGTCAACCGTAGTTATGAGGTCGATAATCGAGTCTTCTTATGGGTTAAACCGCATAATAGTTTGATCAAGTTTGGGAAGGGAGCTAAAATATCTCCTAGGTTCGTGGGACCTTTTGAGATTGTGGAGAGAAAGGGGACCGTGGCCTATAGACTAGCCTTGCCCGATTCTTTGAGGCGTATGAACGATGTTTTTCATGTATATGTTTTGAGACATTATATTAGTGATCCTACACATGTTATTGACATGAATTCCTTCCAGGTATCAGACGAGGGAGTGCTCACAGCTGAGTCGTTTCGCATCTTGGATCATCATGTTCGACAGCTACGACGTCGAACGATAGATCAGGTCAAGGTCCAGTGGGACAATTATAGTCCTCACTCGACAATCTAGGAGGATGCATATGATATGCGCCAGCAGCTTCCATTTTTTTTTGATAGATAGACATATGATACACTTTATTTCGACATTTATACTGTGGAACTTCAGGACAAAGTTTAGACCAAGAGGGGGTGTATGTAACATCTGACTCTGGCGCACTGAGTGAACTTATTCTTTGAGGACACTTGCTCGCAAGTAATCCGGATTATTATGCTATTAAAACTTTTGATTTTGATTATGAGGCATTATGGGTTGATGTCATGTTGTTTTACTGAATTGACATAGACAAGTGCTATTGACTCAGTTTACTAAGTGTGCAGGGTTTTGGACCTTGAGGATGCAGAGGCATCGATGAAACCCCTTGGACTCCAGATTGAGTTGGGGAGTGTACCATTGGGGTTTGATTGTTTTACTATGATATTAGTGCATATGATTAGATGATATGGATATGTTCTGACATGATTTGTTGATGATGCAGGATGACGATATCTTGCCGACCTGACTCACATGTGGAGTAAAGGGGTCACGCACAACTACCAGAGATGTTGAGGGAGAGGTGTGGATAGCAACCCTGCCACAACCTACTAGCACTCCCACCATGGCTAGAACCGTAGGTTAACGATTACCTAGTTTGAGAGGACCCTCAATGCCATGAGGGCAGACTGTGACAGTCGCTCACAATGATTCTAAGGGGCGTGCAATAAGGAGAGGGCCTTATTCCTTAGAATCCCTTAGTCTCCCACAAGTTCACCTGGCAGAGTGTTGACTCCAGGGGTTATTGATGTCTACCAAGCCAGTCAAGAGGCGAGTGGCACCCTTGGAGCATGTAGTGCGTCTTGAAGGGCACATCGCGCAAGGGAATAAATGAGGCAAGTGGCACCCTTGGAGCACCTAGTGCATCCTGAAGGGAACGTCATGTTGTCAATGATAGAGGGATGAAATTAGATATCCTTGGGACGAATAACGTGTTAAGTATTTTTAAAATCAATTTCCCTAATTAAATGTCGCCCAGTACGAAATTTAAGATCTAAATCTAAATTACGCTAGTGGTAAAATTTTGTCTTCTATAAAAAAAATAATAATATTAAAAATAAAAACAACTTAAATAATAATTATGATCTTAGTTAAATCTTGTAACATGAAGGGAGTAAGAAACTTAATTTATTCATAAAAAGAAAAAAAAAAGAAAAATCAGTTGATAAAATGTAAAAAGGGAATTAATTGTTTTATCTTTTGATAGTTTAAAATATACTAATTAAATGATAAAAGGGAAAAGGAGTTAATTTCCACACCTGCCTTTTTGAGTTCTAATTAAAAGGGGAAGGAGGGAAAATCTTAAAATTTAGGAGACTAGGAAAGGAGGTAAACATAAAAAGGGAAAAAGGGGAACATAAGGCAAAAAGCGGAAAGTCAAACTTAGAAAACGTATCTACCATTTAAGAGCTTTCTAATTTAAATTGAATTAGCAAGTTAATAATAGGGAAAGCCTTTAAAACCTGTAAGGGAAATTGGGGACACTTAGGAGTGATTCTAGAAGTAACTCTAGGTGGGTGAGGGAAATAAGATAATTAACTAATTAAAGAAAATAGTTTATGGAGGAATGTAGGGGATGGGGGCATTTGTACAGAGAGGAATATTTAGGAATTTATTTTTAAAACTTTAATTAAATGAGATTTTAGGAAAGAAAGGGAGTTCAAAACTCTATAAAATGAAGGGAGGAGAAGGATGAAGAAGGATCTTCTGTTTGCGTAAAGTTACGCTGTAGAAATATCTACTTGACTGATTTACTTGTGGGAGTTGGGATACCCAACTTGGAGAAGAGTGGTAGCTCATCCTTGCGAGGTGAGCTGGGAGCTAGACGAAATCTATGGTTAGCGTGCGTGGCCCCTTTGTGGCTCGGGGGGATAAGGGGGAAGAAGAGTACCCCTAGCATTGGCTGGGAGGTATTGGTGAAGTCTCGACGGTCGACGAGAAGGAGTTGCACAGAGCACGCAGACATCACTCAGATTAGGCGAATAGGCAATGGTACGCTTTCTTCGTTGGAATGGTAGATTGTTGTTGGCTTTATGATTGGATCTGCATGTTGATATGTAAGTAGAGTGGATGTTAAATTGATGGCTGAAATTTTTCTTAGCCTAGCTTGACGATTGTTGACTCTCATGGCCTTCGTTTACCCGCATGTCTTGACCACCTAGTTGCATGTGATTGTGACCTTCGTGGTTATTAGCCTTCATCTCTAGCTCACCAGTCCTCGCCTGAGCAGTCGACCAGGAGCCTGATCTATGGTCGTTTCCTTAGCGTTAAAAGACCTATGGATCTCAATGCCCTTCTTTTTTGTACGAGGATGGCAAGCGAAGGAAGTTCCCGTCAGCCGTCTACCCCTCCTGGTTGTCCCTAGCTGGTTGATTGTATTGCACCCTCTTACGATTAATTTGTTCATTGATGCAATCTTCTACTACTTCTCCTTTTCACCCTGGATTCATCGCTTACACTCTTCTTGGTTGAATGGTTATAGTTAAGGGTTATGGTAGCCTAAAGCCCATCCACGTATTTTAATTGTTGAGAGTTCAATTTCAGTTTTTTCGATTGACCAGTAATGAGTGGAGTTTCATTTAGTTTATTTTTACTGCCGATAGAATCCTTGAATTAGCCTTTCATGTGATCCTCTCTATTTAGATCCTTGCGTTCTCCTACAGATGTATGAACTGTATTGGGGTTAT
>ML808032.1:80409-93927 GCA_009831015.1 Picea engelmannii
AAAAAAAAAAAAAAACTTGAAAAACATGCACGATCCTAAGCAAAGATGATGGAATTTGTACACTTGTACAACTCTGATCTCTAGCTCCAATTATCTAAACTACTTCCTCATGGTATAAATAAGAGTCCTATGTTGAGATAAGGGACCATGACTAGTTGATATACACAACAACTGGAGAATTGTCTTGAGGATCATTAGCCCAAGGTTTTTATAGTTTCTTCACCAGCAAAATCTATTGGTTCTAATAACATGGCCCGGTTTTGAGTTCGGACAAAACCTTCAATTCGTTTCCATTCCATAATAAAACTATGACTTGTTGAAGGAGTTGATATTGATAAGTGGCTTAGGTTGGAGGAACCCATTCATTTGATAAATATATAAAGATATATTCTTNCCCCCACCACACCAAAAAAAAAATCATTGTGTAATATTACATTGTTTTGCGTTCAATTTCATGGTTTGTGGTTGAATTGATTTAATTTATTTCAATTAGGATTTACTTGTTATAAGTTTATATTAATTACTTATATGCTCTATCAAGTTTGAGGAAGGTTTGTCTCTTGCTTTCATTGTAGGTTTGGAGAAGCATCCGGTGTTGGAAGCTTGAATCCGAGACTTCTTGCAAGGACCAAGAGGATTTATTAGACAATCCTAAGTACTTTCCTTGATTTTATCTTATTGAATTTAGAAGAGTAATTTGTGAATTCTAGAAAAGGAAAGAGTGATGGTTGAATACTCTTTTGGTGAGTCTAACCCTACTCATTGGGGACATTTCCTTACAACACTCGGTGCAACATGTGGTTTTCCATGGGGGGTAGAATAGCCCTAGTTAAAAGTGTGCTTGAAGAAAAACTTGTATACTAGATGACCATGGCCACCATCCCAAAAAGTATATTTAATAATATCATAACGAATTATTTCAAATACTTATGGTATAGTATGAAGGATAATGTCAACATTCCTTTTGTGAGATGGAAAGTATTGTCTAAGCCTAAAAATTTAGGAGGATTGAGTTTAAAAGACCCATCTCATTTATGTAGTATACCTAGGGAGGTAATATGGGGTACCTAGGGAGGTACCCAATGGGAATGTGATTATGTATTATTAGTGGAGGCCATTCAATGTAAGGTGGATTAGGTCCACTATATTATTAAATAAGGTCCACTTTCATGGTACTTAGACATAATAAATAGGCTTGCTAGAAGATTCTTTCTCTAGAATGCTCCTAGAAGATAGAAAATGTTATATAAAGAAGTGTAAGCAATGTATTGAAACGTAGTGAAGAATAATGTGAATGTATCAATCACTGTTTGAGGAGTGTTATCCTTCCTTAAGGATTAATTTATGGTGTTACCCTACCTCAAGGGTTTTGACTATTTCTTGTGTTTAGTATTTTGGTGAATGGTTTGTTTTTTTCTTGTTGATATTGTTGGTTTATTTTTAGATTTATCTTCATATCTATTCAGTTACTTAACAAGTAGTATCAGATCACTTTCCTTGGCCAAAGAAGGGGAGAATTTTTGGCTCTTTTTGCCAAAAAAAATTCTAGGGAAAAAAGAGGGTGGCGCACTTAAGGTTCATATATGAAGCTTTCTTAGCTGAATTCTACAAAACAAATTGGATATTTAAATTCCTCTTGGAAAATTTTCCAATTTAAAAAAACAATCGGCCGAAATGGAGTATGGGAAGTGAAGTTATCAGCATTTTAAATTCGACAATTGTTCAGGGTTTTTCTGTAACAAGTCATGCAATTTGCACAGTAAAGTTATTTTTAAGATTTAGTTTTTAGTTGAAGATTTATTCCAAGCAAGATGAATTTTACTAGGAATGATAATGGTCCTAGTATTGAATAATTTCTAAAGTCCCACAAGTCAGAATGGAAAGAATGGTGGAAATTTTCATTATTTCTTCATTTTAGAGAGGATGCCTCAACATGGAAGGAATCATTGGACTATTTCCAGCTGATGAGACTTCCAGATGAAGAATTGGAAAAATTTATTTTAGATAGATGGTCTCATGTTAGAAAACAAGATAAAGAGAGCACTAAGGGTTTATTTTCATGTGACAAATCTATATTACAGGTTCATGGTTGTATTCATAAAGAAAATGTCATTGTTTCTATTAACCCTAGTTTCCAGCAAAATTTTATCAATGTTCAATTGGTTAATAGATTGCAAGTTCTTGCAAAGAATATTCACAACACACGGGTTGTTGATAAACATGTTCAAATTTTTAAATATTTGAATATCACTATGGATAAATATGTGTTTCATTCATATTTTCATGCTACAGATATGGATGATTTGGATATTGTTTTGGAATATCATTGGATAGAATCAGTGGGTACCATTAATATTAATGTGCAAAAGAAGTTTTTGAAGTTGTGGTACAAGAAAAATAAAATCACATTGCAGGATGTGTCTCTTAGTAAGAAAGATGGGCCCACTCAGGACAACAAAGAAGTTATTGCTGAGTCCAAAGTTGAATCAGAGGCAGAATCTACAGAAGGAAATCAAGGAAAACCATAAGAAGTACACAATTAGGAAGCCAAAGAGGCCATTGACTCAAAGGCATAATGTGTTGTAGATTTGAAGAAAACAGAACATATTCCTACAGTTTTTGTATATCGCCATCCACATCATATAGAGAAACAACAATCATCAAGGAAATGGCATGAGCATCAACACATTTATGAACCAACAAGGAACCAAAAAGGAAACCAATCTAGAAATTCATGGAGGCCTACCAGCACTACAGGAAGACATGAGGCTAGAGAACCAATCCCATGGAAACACCTACATAATGGAAAGCAATATCAGGGTGGCAAGGAAATAGTTAGACATCATGTTCGTCTTCCATTAGAATGGATGGATGGTCATACTTGGTACCAGTTTTCTACATTGCTTAGACGATCATATTGTATGGTTTCTTCATGTGTTTAGAGGACGAAACATGTGAAGGGGGGTGGAATGTAGTATACCTATGGAGGTAATATGGGGTACCTAGGGAGGTACCCAATGGGAATTTGTGGTTATGTATTATTAGTGGAGGCCATTCAATGTAAGGTGGACTAGGTCCACTATATTATTAAATAATATCCTCTATCATGATACTTAGATATAATAAAAAGGCTTTGTAGAAGATTCTTTCTCTAGAATGTTCCTAGAAGATAGAAAATGTTATATAAATAAGTGTAAGCAATGTATTGAAACATAGTGAAGAATATTGCGAATGTATCAAGCATTGCTTGAGGAGAGTTATCCTTCCTTAAGGATTAATATATGGTGTTATCCTACCTCAAGGGTTTTGACTATTTCTTGTGTTCATTATTTTGGTGAATGGTTTGGTTTTTTCTTGTTGATATTGTGGGTTTAGTTTGAGATTTATCTTCAAATCCATTCAGGTACTTAATAATATATTAAAGGCACTAGTAGCTAAATGGAATTGGAATATGATAACAACTAAGGCCTAGTGAGGGAGAAGTACATAGCCCCCATGAGCATATAAGAATGGGTCATAATTCCAAGAAAGAGGTCTAGTTAGGGATCCATTTGTTAGAGAATGATGATTGGATATTTTCACATTGTAGGAGATAAGCTATCATGGTGTATCAAGAATGGGTAAAAGGTAAGAATAGTTTCAAATTAATGGATAGGGGCTCAAAATGCTCTTAGAATATCATAGGAATTAATCAATCACCTTCACACAATGGATATTTTCCACATGACAAATGTTTATGGTAGGGAAGAGAGGGGCTTTGTGATGGAGGATTGCATAACAATTGAGCCATGAGGGTGATTGGGGATAACAATGGATAAGATAAATGATAATATTCAAGAAACATCATGACTTAGTGGCATTAGCGCTAAACAAATTAAGAGGTACATGTAAGGTTAATATGGGCTAAAAAGTTTCCATTCAACAATGTGGAGTGTGTAGTGAAGATTGGATATGACATCCCATCTAGAAATTTAAATCTCCCTTAAAATACAAGATCTTGTTGTGGTTAATACTAAAAACAAGGTGCTCACTTGTCATAATCTTCAAATAACATCATGGAAAGGACTTAGGTTATGTGTCTTTTCTAGAGAACATGGGGAGAGTGTTCTTCACCTCTTCCTATCATGCCACTTAATCAAGAAGGTATAGTCAGCTCAATAAAAAGAATCACTGGGGGAAAACAAAATTGGTAAGGGTCCTCCTTAGAAAAGGCACTTCAAAATTGGTTGGATGATGAAGATATTAGAAATGCATCACTTTTCCATGGAAAAAAATTATCTTCGGTGATGCTCTTCTACGAATTCAAGGAGAATATGCAACTTATCGATGAGATGAGAAGAAGAGTCAAAGGTAGGTTAAAAAATTAGAGATAAAAAAATATTCAATGGAGCATCACAATGAACGATAGGATTTAGTGAGGTATTTTACATATCTCTGAATCACAATGGTTCATTTTTAAATGTGGATTGGGGAATCACTCCAAAAATTCAGTCGAACGTTGGTCAATGACCCTTCTTATGACATTAGATTTGAAGATGGGAATTAAGGACATTTAAGTTTATGGAGACTCAAATCTAGTCATTTCTTAGTTAGAAGTATCTATGGAATATAGAAATATGACTTTAAGGTAAAATCATGAATCCGGGTGTCTATTTTCCTTGTTTTTTGAGAAAATAAAATATATTTTCATAAGTTTTTCAACTTCTGGTAAACAAAATTATTATTTTTATTTAAAATTTCACTTTATAGTAAAAATAAAACTTGTCATGAATTTTGTTAGCTTTCTATTGAATACTTTTTGAATTTTTTTTTATTGAAATTTGATGTGTCAATTTAGCAATTGTTTGAGAGTGTGTTTCTTAAAAATGAAGGTATTGATCATGGGTTATGCTTTTCGACGTGAATATACTCATTATTAAACTTGTGTTTATGAAAAATAAAATATACTACGACAATCCAAACAAACTCTATTAAAGTATGATTATAGTTTTGAATTTAACGGATGAATATTATAATTTCTACAATTTTTTGAATTTGACCAATCTGAAAAAAGTAGCATATTTTAAACATGTTTAGTGAGACTCCATCTATGTGCCTTAATTTGATTTAAAGTTAAAATCTAAAAATACCCTTTTGAAGAGAACAGTGAAAGGTTTTGTAATATAAATTTTCCATAATTTTAGATTGTGTATTATTGCAGATATTGATTTTTCATTTTACATTACAAATTCATGAAAACCCATTTTGTGTCGATCACATTCTTATTCTTTGGTCTTGGAACCAATTCCCGAGTGTCATTTTTCTCTATTTGATCCAATTCTTCATCCATGGCCTTATTCCAAAATTCATCCTTGTTGGCTTCTTCAAAACAGTTTGGTTCAATTGTAGATAAGAGTGCTAGGTGTGTTTGTTTTGGTGAATGGATTTTTCTTCTAGTCTCAACTCCTACATCTTTGTTTCCAATAATCTGATTTGAAGGATGATTATTTTGTACTCGTTTTCTATGTGTCTTTGGATATACTTGCTGAAATTGCTCTTCTGTTTCTGTCAGATTCTCTTCCTCTTCATCTTCATCTTCCTCTTCTACTTCTTTTTCATCTTCTTCTTCGAAAAGTTGTTCCATTGATTTGATTTCTTCTTCCTTTGATTCTGGTCTTCCTGTTTCATCAATTGTTACATTGATGCTTTCCACAACATTGTTTAATCTTAGATTGTAACACTTGTATGTTTTCCTTGTACTTGAGTAACCAACAAGTATTCCTTTTTCCACACGAGAGTCAAACTTTCCCATTCTGCCATCTTCTCTTTTGATGTAGCATTTGCTTCCAAAAAATCTGAAGTGCTTCACATTTGTTGTTCTTCCTTTCCATAGCTTGTAGGGAGTTTTATCAGTGTTATTTCTGAGCATTAATCTGTTTTGAATGTGAATTGTTGTATGCACTTCCTGTGTCCAAAAAATATTTGTCAACTTTGAATCCATTATCATTGTTCGAGCCATTTCTTGTACTGTCCTGTTCTTTGTTTCAACAACTCCATTATGTTGAGGTGTGTTAGCGACGAAGAATTGCTTTTTTATTCCATGATTTATACAGTAGTCCATAAATTCCTTTGAGGTGAATTCTCCTCCATTATCCGATTTTAAGCATTTGATTCTTGAATCCATCTCATTTTCAACCATTTCCTTGTAGATCTTGAAGTTTTCAAAATCTTCTGACTTGTTCTTGAGAAAGGAAACTGCATTCATTCCTGTATAATAATCAACTAATAACATAAAGTATCTCTCAACTTTTAAACCTTTTGTTGTAGTTGGTCCAACTAGATCAGTATGCACAATTTCTAGTGGTTTTGTTCTTGAATATTCGTTTTATTTGAACCTAGTCTTTGTTTGATTTCCCCGCTGGCAATGCTTGCATAAAGTGTTGGTTGGTTTCGTGATCTGGGGAATTTCTTTAACTGCTTCTATTTTGATGACTTTGACAAGGTTATCAAAATGCATGTGACCCATTCTTTTGTGCCATAGCCAACTTTCATCTTCCTTTCCTAGACAACACTTTTCATTTCCAATTTCGCTTAACACATATATGTTGCTTAAATTTCTTGCAACTGTAGCAACCAATTTCCCTGAACCTTCTTTTCTTATCTCACACTTTTGTGAATCGAAAGTAACTTTATGACCTTGGTCACACATTTGACTCACGCGTAAAATATTATGTTTCATATCTTCTACTAGTAGACCATTTTTTGCCTTTTCATTCTTGTTCCCAATTCAGACTCTACCATTTCCAATGATTTTGGTTGAATCATCATTTCCGAAGGATACTGATCCATCTCTTTCCTTTCGTAATGTAAGAAACCTATCTCTATCACCTGTCATGTCTTTTGAACATCCACTATCAACATACCAACCACGTTTCTTCTGTTTATCTTGTAGAGCGACTGTGCATTCTTCATTTCTATATTGATCTTTCTTTCTTATCCATGTTGTTTTCTTAGGCTCTTGTTTGTGATTCTGTTGAGGTTCTTTAGGAGGGTCTGTCATTCTACAATTTTTGGCCATGTGTCCAAAATTGTTACATTTTTAACATTCCACTTCAATGCTCAAAGATTCAAACCTGTTGTAACTTCTTCATTATGTTTCACTAGGTCTTCTTGAATAAACCCTTTGTGTATGGATCTCAATGTAGTTATTGTTCCTGTTGTTAGCTCTGCAATTTACAGCTTTATGTCCAAAATTATTACATGCATAACATAAACCAAAAAATATATTTTCATACATGGTAGTTGAAGATCTTTTGAAAGGAGGTTCTCTTATGAATCCTTCTTCTTCTTGAGGCATGTCTATATATTGTTGATTCTGAAATTTGAATCTTCTCGGTGGAGGAGTGTCCCTGTAATCTTCGTTGTATATCTTTTTATCCCCTTTGATTGTTTCTTCATAACGTTTTTGGATTTGTTTCTTTCTCTGTTGTTTTTGAGCTTGATCCCTTTTCTCTCTGATTGTATACAAGTCCGGACTTGTCAGGATGAGATTTTTGACTGCTGATAATGTCATCCAGAAATTTTGAGCTACACTGCATATTTTTCATTTGAATATCCTTTCTTAGTGTGACAATCTCTGCTTCCACGTTTCCAATGATCCTGTCCTTTCCTTCTAGTTGTTCTTTGAGTGCTTCTTCAATTATTTTATCTTATTCTGTTTGAACCTTCAATTTTGTGATTATTTGTTCTAGTTCTTGAGTGTCTTTTTTTTTTTTATCTAGTTATGCTTGTAGTTTCTTGTTTTTATTCTTTTCTCTTCTGATAACTTCTATGGCACTGATTAATTCTTGGCCACTTCTTCATCATCTTCCAAGACGTCATTGTTGTTTCTATATTCTTCTTGTTCCTTTTTCATTTGCTTTGATCTTTTGGATGCTTTGAAGGCTTCTTCTTTTACATATGGATTTTCCTGTTTAGTTCTCATCTCATATGCTATTAAGATTCCATGCAATTCATCCATGCTTATTGAGTTTAGATTCGATATTTCTTCTAGTGTTGATATCTTAGGGTTGAATCTCAAAGGAAGAGATCTTAGTACCTTTTGAACAATTACATATTCTTCAATTTCTTCTCCCAATCCTATCATTGCATTCACTGTTTCATTGACTCGTAAGAAGTAGGCTACGATATCTTCATCTTCCTTCATTTTAAGTTGTTCGAACTGACCTCTGTATGTTTGAAGCTTTGCTGCTTTGAATTTCGAATCTCCTTCATAAATATTTCAAAGCTTGTCCCAAATCTCTTTAGCATATTTACAATGTGCAAATTTGGTGAATACTGTATCACTAAGACCATTCAAAAGTGCATTTCTAGCTTTGGAATTACTCTCACCAAGTTTCACTACTTTGTCATTTGTTGGTGGAACTATTGGTGTTGTGTATCCATCTACAATTGATTGCCAAACTTGAAATCCTTGTGCCTGTATATATGTCTCCATCCTTATGCTCCAAAAAGCATACTTTTGTTCATCAAACTGTGGTATTCCATTTTTATATGAGTTGGTACTCTCAATGATCTACCTTTCAGTGGTTAAACTGATTTTTTAAGGAACCTGCTCTGATACCAATTGATGGATTACTGAGTNATAATATTTTTTCTTCAAATGTTATATCAATGTAGAATTATTATCCAATAATGAGCAGTAAGAAATAAACAATCACACACATACATAGTACACCATTGTTTTACGTGGAAACCCAAATCGAGAGAAAACCACATAATTCTTTTTCTTATATGTCTTGAAGAATTACATTCATTGGAAGCACCAACTTCCTTTGTTTTCCAACTGCAACTAGAAGGAGGCACCAACCCCCTAGTTTCTCAGGCTACAACCTGAGGGAAGCTCCAAATCCCCAATTCTCTAGCTACAACCAAAAGGAGGCTACAACCCCCTATGTTATCCAGCTACAATCGGAAGGTGGCTACAATCACATGTCCTTGCCCCATCCTTCCACCCTCAAGTAGAAGTAGAATGATGGAACCATTGTCACACTGTCACTGTGAAATATACCATTGTAAACTTGTACCAATAAATCTAAACCATGCATCAACCATGCATCAACTTGTACCTCAACCTATAATCAACCTGTACCATAAACAAGTGCATCAACCATGCACCAACCTGTACCAAACAACCTGTAATCAACATGTACCATAAACAAGTGCATCCAACCATGTACCAAGTATGTACCAATCATGTGTCAACTACTCATCAACTATGACTCATCAATATGTACCAACATCATCAACTATACACCTCATGTATGTGCCAACTCATCAATTGCTTGTCTCAACCATGTACTCAACATGTACCTCAACCAAAAGCCCTCATCAATTTCATCATCCAAATATGATTTGTAGCTTTGTAATAGACCTGGTGTATATGATCACATTCCTACAAACCTTCCTTAACTTTAATAACAAGAGACTAGCATTTTCATCAAACTTTTCTTTAGTCCCACATGCCTAGATTTGGATTAGTCAACAACCCTTGAAGTAATCATAACTTTGAACCTGTAATGTATAAAGATCTGAAACTAATATAAAATGTTCTTCAGTCTGTTTTATGAAATTCCTCCAGGTTTCACTACTTGGAACCTCTCAGAAAAGGAGTTATAGCAAAAATGGCATACCTTGTTGAATTATGGCTTATTCTATAGAGAGACCTTGTAGAGCGTGCCCCACATGAAATATTAGTTGAATTGATATGAAAATGTTAAAAAGAATACTACATAATATACCCTAACCAACACATACATTTGGTCTCATTGAATCTGGATCTGTTATGAATAAGTTATGACGTTTTTACCTGAAACACTTGTTTTTGACTAGCTTCAGGACTAGCCACAAACCCTATTTTCCACGGAGTGTAACTCCAAAATTATAATGACCCACAAGATGAATATTTTAATACAGATACTTGGGTATGTTTTCTCAATGGAATATCAATTTCACAGTCTAAATCATTATAGAAAAAAAAATTATAGAGAAAATGTTGAGATGACATGTAAATAACATACCTTAGAAAGCACCATCAAAAGAATTTATCCTTCCTTTCATTTCGGCCTTCTTTTCTTAAATTTCCCTCGAAAATTCAGATTAGATATCTTTGGTTACCTCAGACACCTATAGATATTCAATATTCTCAAGTTTAATTGAAATGAGAGAGCCTTGACTCTTATTTATACTCTCTGAGTAGCTTCCTTAAAAACATCTTCTAGGTCACTTGGCCCACTTTCCTTATTTTAGGGTTAACCCACTTCTAATTTATCCATTAATTTTATTATTGAAATAATTTATTTTATTTTCACTTTGAATTATAATACACTTTTCACTTCACTTTAATATTTACCTTCTAAAATCTCTTAAACCACTTTGACTACTTTGACATTTTTGGGCTTCTAGATGACATATGAGGGTCCTCCAACTTCGTAAGGCCATAACTCTCAAACCGTGAGGAGTTATGTGACATTCCACATACCAAAAAAAAATGGAATGACATGTAATATCCATATAGAATAGTATTACCTTCAAATATAGCAAAAATCATACCGTTATCCATCAAACAAACGTGGGTCCATTACCCAAACCTAGGTTCTAAAACTTCAGATGGTCATAACTCTCTAACCATGAGGAGTTATGTGACATTATACCTACCACCAGAAATGGCATGACAAACAATATCCATATAGGATAGTTTCCATTACAAATTCATTGTCCTTCATCTCATTATTCCACAATTAAGCATGGGTTCTTTTACTCCGCAAAGCGTCTTCCCATGAGGGATTTCACCATAAGGGGACCACTTTGGAGTTCATCCATATTTAATTCTTATCAACCATGAAAAAAAAATACTGAGTCATATTTACATCAAACAATCTTGGGTCCATTACCCAAACCTTTGTGCTACAGGGATTTCTTCAAGGGTTGACATCAATGACAACCAACCTTAATAAAAAATCTCCCCCTTTGTCATTGATGGAAACACTCTGATGCAATACTGATATCATATCACTCATGCTCCCCCTAGAACAATGCCTCTATCCTCTACATCTAATAAATTTTCCTATGTCCTCTGGATCTGATAAATCTCTCCACCTTTGTCATCAATGACAAAGGTATCTTTCCATCTGGGGCTACTCCCCCTGACTGAATTGTCCTCTTTTGGTGCTTCCTCCTATACATCTAAGACATATAAGATAAGCATTCAAAAAGCATTCATTTTGGAGTAGAAATAACTCCAACTTTTTGGCGAAGATATTCAAAGGATTCCCATGGAAGTGGTTTTGTAAATATGTCTTCCACTTGTTCTTTTGTGCCCACATACTCAACTTTGATGTTCTTTTATGCAACCTGTTCCCGTAGAAAGTGATACTTGATTGGAATGTGCTTCGTCTTGGAGTGCATCACCGGGTTTTTTGAGATACTGATGGCACTTATATTATCACAATACATTGGAATGGGCTCATCATACTCAACCTATATATCTGTCAAAGTTTGTTTCATCCAAAGAACTTGTGTACAACATGTTGTTGTTGCAATATACTCTGCCTCGACTGTAGATAGAGATAATGATGAGTGTTTCTTGCTTAGCCATGATACCAAACACTAACCTAAGTAGAACGATTCTCCACTGGTGCTTCGTCAGTCATCAATAAAACTTGCCCAATCTGCATCTGTGTAGGCAATAAGTGATATATCTTTTCCTTTTGGATACCATAATCCAAACTCTTATGTTCCTTTGAGATATCTAAAGATCCTCTTTACTGCTAATACATGTGATTCCTTTGGTGCTGCTTGAAATTGTGCCACCTGTCCAATTGCCTACATTACATCTGGTCTGGATGTTGTCACATATAGTAGGTTGCCAATCATTGACCTGTATTGCCTCTTATCTATAGACTTTGAATCATCATCTTTGTTCAACTTACAACTAGTTTGCATGGGAGTGATAACTGATTTGCAATCTTCCATTCTGAACCTCTTTAGCATTTCTATGATATAATTGGTTTGAGAAATAAAAATTCCTTGGTTGCTTTGATGTATCTGAAGTCCCAGAAAGAAGGATAGGTCTCCAAGTAATGACATTTCAAATGCATTATGCATGTCTTTTGCAAACTTTTTGGCTTAACCTGTCATCATCACTACCAAAAATAATATCATCAACATAAAATTTAATTAATAAAATATTACCTTGACTTACCTTGATGTAGAGGTTGTTGTCTACACTTCCTTTTCTGAACCCTTCCTACTACAGATACTTATCCAGTCTGGAGTACCATGCTCTAGGAGCCTTTTTTAGACCATACAAGGCCTTCTTTAATTTACACATATAGTATATGTTCTCTGACAGCTGGAATCCTTCTGGTTGTTCAATGTAGACTTCTTCTTCAAGTTCCCCATTCAGAAAAGATGATTTTACATCCATCTGATATGCTTTAACATTTTTGGAGCATGCATAAGATAAAATAAAATGGATTGCTTCCATTTTTGCAATTGGGGAAAATGTCTCTTCAAAGTCGATTCCTTCAATCTGTGCATATCCTTTACATACCAATCTAGCTTTGTTCCTTGTAACATGTCCATCTTCTTTCAATTTATTCCTGAAAACTCATTTTTTGTCGATCACATTCTTATTCTTTGGCATTCTAACCAATTCCTGAGTGTCATTTTTCTCTATTTGATCCAATTCTTCATCCATGGCCTTATTCCAAAATTCATACTTGTTGGCTTCTTCAAAACAGTTTGGTTCAATTGTAGATAATAGTGCTAGGTGTGTTTGTTATGGTGAACAGATTTTTCTTCTAGTTTCAACTCTTGCATCTTTGTTTCCAATAATCTGATCTAAAGGATGATTCTTTTGTACTTGTTTTCTAGGTGTCTTTGGAGATACTTGTTGAAATTGCTCTTCTGCTTCTGTCGGATTCTCTTCATCTTCATCTTCCTCTTCTACTTCTTTTTCATCTTTTTCTTCGAAAAGTTGTTTCATTGATTTGTTTTCTTCTTCCTTTGATTCTAGTCTGCCTGTTTCATCAATTGTTACATTGATACTTTCCACAACTTTCTTTAAACTTAGGTTGTAACACTTGTATGCTGTCCTTGTACTTGAGTAACCAACAAGTATTCATTTTTCCACACGAGAGTCAAACTTTCCCATTCTTCCATCTTCTATTTTGATGTAGCATTTTCTTCCAAAAACTCCGAAGTGCTTCAGATTTGTTGGTCTTCCTTTCCATAGCTCATAGGGAGTTTTATCAGTATTGTTTTTGAGAATTACTCTGTTTTGAATGTGAAATGTTGTATGCACTGCCTGTGTCCAAAATACATCTGTCAACTTTGTTAAGCCCTAATATTGGCTCATTAACCCTTAATTGGGGCATATTAGATTAGTAATGTTATTTTATTTATGTCGTCTTTCTCATTAACCCTTAATTGGGGCATATTAGATTAGTAATGTTATTTTATTTAGGTCGGATTTAG
>ML808032.1:96425-112975 GCA_009831015.1 Picea engelmannii
AAAGGTAGAAAGGCAATGGGGGTCTGGAATTTCCTATGCACCATTGATCTGGGCGCTCTGATCGTAGCCGTTGGAGAGGTGCACTCTTGATTTCGGACCCCCCCCCTCCGCTTAAAGGTAGAAAGGTGAGGGGGCTCCGAAATCAGATCCTGACCATAGATCTGGGTGCGTGGATCCTCACCGCCCAGAGCTGCTTACCGGTTAACCATAGGCCCATTCGCGTCCCGAACTTAGGTAAGTGGGTTTTCACCCACTCCTTTGCATTTTTCTCTCCCTTTACAAGAAATGTCGCTAACATTAGGCTCCATGGGGGATAGATTCGTCCCTGTGATGCTCTAAGGACTCATTTTGCAGTTTCAGTGCCTTGCTGTTGGGCTATGGAGTCAATTATTAAGTCGGAAAATAAAAATAAACAAGGAACCAAAAGGACAATATTTACAAACAAAGGAGCTATCGAAGGCTCAGACAAAACATTTCTTCAGAAAATGCCCATTTATTGGGCTGTTGAAAACTTCTTCACCCTCCAAATCCTGCAGCTGATATGTGTTATTTGAGAAAACCTCATAGATTTTGAAGTGCCCGATCCACAGGGATTCAAATTTTCCGTGCTTTCCCTTATATTTTTTAGGAGCATCCCATTTCAGCACCAGGTCTCCTATCCAAAATTCTTCCTTCTTGGCCTTCTTATCGAAAACCTGGTTTATCCTTTGTCGATGGTCCTGAATTTTGTCCATTGCCTGCTCCCTAGCCTGCTGGACCTCCATTAGCTGATGAATCCTTCTAATCATGTCATCAGGCTCCTCCTGATGATCCTGGAGGAATTTTGCTACAAGAATGGCTAAATGAGAAGAGAAAATAGCCTCTGCTCCATAGACTAATTGGAAAGGAGAGACGTCGATAGATATCTTCGTGGCTACTCGATTAGCCCATAGGGAAAACTTTAATCTTGAATGCCAGGCCTTCTTGTTGTCTTCCAACAATCTTTTGATGATCCTTATCAGGCTTTTGTTGGAGGATTCTGCTAAACCGTTGCCCTGTGGATAATATGGGGTGGAGTGAATCAGTTTGATCCCGAACTGCTCACAGGACTTGGCTAATCACTCAGACCTAAAAGCGGTTGTGTTATCAATAACAATCTTACTTGGGCAGCCAAACCTTGTGATGAGGTCCTCCAGGAACCCAATGATTACCTTGTGGGAAGAACTCCTGGTAGGGATAGCTTCAATCCACTTGGTAAAGAAATATGTAGCAGTTAGGATCCATCTGTGCTGCCCACTGGAAGCGGGGTGAATTTCTCCAATGAAATATAGGCCCCACTACTGGAAAGGTCCCAAAACAACCACAGGTTTTAGCGGCAAGGACTTGAGCTGTTTTTTTCCTGCAAATCTTTGACATTGGATACAGGCTCTAACTCCTCTATGGACATCAACGAACAAGGTGGCCCAGTAGTACCCGGCTCTGAGAATTTTATGGGTTGTGGCCTTCCAGAAGTGGTGCCCTCCACATAGGCCGCTGTGAAATTCAGCCATGATCCTGTTGTCCTCTTGTGAATTCATTCATTTTAAAATCACCCCCAGGGGGTCTTTCCAGTATAAAATTTGATCGATAAGGCAATATCTAACTGCCTTGAGCTTCAGATCTCTTGATTTGTTTCTTCGCAGGTCATCGGGAGGCCGCAACTCTTGCAGAAAGTATATGACATCCTTATACCAAGGACATCAAGCCAATGGGGGCTCCCTTTGAGGGTCCATGTCAAACAACCGACCCTACTGAATTCCTGAGCATTCATTGATGAAACTTATCCCCAAAGCTTGGAAATTGGCTTCAGCCAACAACTTGGCTAAACCTTGACCTTTGATCAATTTGGTAGGCTTTATTTCCAGGTCAAACTCTAGAATCTTGGCTATCCACTTACTCCTCCTCCCGTCTATGTCAGGCTGAATAAGAATTTCTTTAACAGCAGTTGAGGGGACATAAGCTATGATTTTTGACTATAGGACATAGATTATAAATTCCTTGAGGACCTTTACCAGTGCGTAGGCCTGCTTCTCCATAGTGTCATACCTGACTTCAGCATCCCTCAATGCTCGGCTGAAATAAGCAATAGGTTGCTCTAGCCCAATATCATTTGTCTGTAATAAAACAACAACCCGTGTCAGGTGAGGCAAAGGAGAAAATAAGGAAATCCTTTGAGTAGTCACGACTAATAAGCACAGGGGCTTCAGTCAGGGCCTTCTTTATTTGCTCAAAGGAATGTCACGATTCATAAGTCCACCTCACTTCATTTCCTTTCCTTAGCATGGCTGTTATAAGTTTTACCTCCTCAACAAAGTTAGGCACAAACCTCCTCAGAAAATTAATCTTACCAAGGAAGATTGGACCTCCTTCTTAGACCTCGGGATTGATAAGGCTTGTATTGCCTCAACTCTGCTAGGGTCAATCTTGACTCCTTCCGCTGATACTATGTGGCCTAGTAACTTCCCCTCCTGCATGGCGAACAAAGATTTCTTGGGGTTTAATGAAATTCCAAAACTTCTGCATTTCAGGAAAACCTTCCTGAGATGACAACAGTGTTCTCTATCAGATTTTGAAAACACCGTGATGTCATCCAGATAGACGACCACAAATCTATCCTTTTCCCTAATGAAAGCTATGTCCATGGCACGTTGGAACATTGCCCCTGCATTCATCAATCCAAAAGGCATCTTGGCATACATGAATGTTCCCCATGGAGTGGTAAATGTTGTCTTTTCCCTGTCCTCGGGTAGAACAGAGACTTGATTGTAGCCAGAGAAACCGTCGATCATGGACATCCTGGAGGCTCCTGTTACCCTCTGTAGTATATGTTCCATCTTTGGTAAGGGGTAGTTATTCTTTCATGAGATCCTGTTCAGGTTTCTAAAGTCTACACAGAGTCTGATTTCTCCATTCTTTTTCCTTACTGGTACCAAGTTGGCCACCCACTCTGAATATCTCAGTGGTACAATGATCTGAGCTTGAAGCAGCTTCTTCACTTTACTCTCCATGATAGGAAACAACATAGGATTGATCTGTCTCAGCTTCTGCCTAAATGGCTTTTCCTCCCCTTTCAACGGGATTTTATGCTCTATGACAGAAGTGTCGTATGTTTTGAGGTCTTCGTAGGTCCAGGCGAAAACATTAGCAAATTCCCTCAAAATTCCAACGTACTCAGACCTCTACTCCTTTGTCAGACTTCTCAATATTTTGACGAACTTGGGCTCACTCTCAGTGCCAATGTTGCACTAAATAGTACCAACATCATCTGTCGAGATCTCCCCTTTTAATGCCACATCATTTCTATCAAAAATCCTTTCCAAAGGAACCAGTCCTCTTGGAATATGATTGCTGGGCAGCTGCACAATGTTACGCTCTACAATCTTATTCAGAAAATTACCCCCATCAACATTTTCTTCAGAGATAGAGTCTTGGTCGATATGCATCTCTGAAAATTCTTCGACAGTCTCCAAGAACTTCTTGATCTCGAGATCATACTCGAATACCTTCCAATGTTTGACATTGTTAGGTATGGAGGGCCTGTATTTTACCTCTACATCAGATCTGAATTTGGGCAGCAAGGGTACTTTGAAATTTCTTGCTGATGTAGCCAAGGAATCTGCCATTGTGTTCTCCTCTCTTGGGATGAAAGAAATGTTAAATACTGAGAAGAAACTATCAATTAGGTCCCATACCTCATTTCTGTAACTCCTGAGTCGAGGATGCTTACCCTGATAAGCGCGTTTGATCTGTTGGACCACCAACTCTGCATCTCCGAACACTGCTACTTCCTGAATTCCCATTTTCCTTGTGGCTCTTAATCCTAGGATAAGAGCTTCATACTCTGCCACATTGTTGGTAGCTTCAAATCCTAATTTGTATGGCAGAGATATGGTTTCCTGAGCAGGTGACACAAAAAACACCACAACTCTAGCGCCTTCCCTTGAATAGTCTCCATCAAAGAACATTTTCCAGACAGGGGTGATGGAGGGAAGAAATTTATGGGAAGTGGTGGGCAACTTTCTGAGCTTAAGAGGAGGCTCGGGAGCATGGGTGATTTGTAGTAAACTAGAACCTAAATCAGTGTCCAAGGAAAAAATAGGATGGTTGGTAGGATTGGCCTCATCACTGATTATATAGGCCAGTTGGGCTTCCTTGTATAGTCTTCTATGCTCTCCTCCAAACACTGGAATAGTAGCATATGTGAGGTCCATCTGGAAGGGTCCCCCCAGTATTTTTATCCAAGATCTTGATAACAACATACCGAACTTGGGGGGGACATCGACCACTACAATATCCATGACCACACTTTTCATGGGCAGCTGAAACAAGGTCACGACTAGATCTTTGATAACTCCTAGACACTGAACCTTTCTGGAGTCAAAGGAATAGAGGTCATGATAGGCTCGAGTGACTTCTAGCCCTAACTCTTCCATGACATTTTTGGGCATAAGGTTGTGAGAAGCCCCCGAATCCATCAAGCAGTTGTGCAGTACCTTGTCATGTATGTTCAAGGAAGTGTAGAAGGGAGGGGATGAGTCATTCCTATATTCTACCATAGGACCTAGAATAACTGTAGGCTTTTCATCTTGCAAATTGATGGAGTCTGTGGGAAGGTGTGAGAACTTAGACTGTAAAATCTCAGAGAAGCGTTTCTTGAACCCTTCATGTTTAATCAACTTGGTCAGGGGTACAGGGATTATGATCTTTTGAATTTCATGCTCGAAATTAAAAGAAGATGTGAGCTTTTGGATTTCTCTTATTTTGGGAACATGACTCTGGACTATGGGAGAGAGGGGTTGGTGCTTCTTACCTCTGTGACCGTCCGCTACTTCATTAGCAGGTTTCTATGCTCTAGGGAACTTCTTAGGAACATCAGGTGCTACTGTCCTTTTCTTAGACCTCAGATCATACTTGCCTTGGTTGCCACTAGCCTTGTCCCCTTTGCTTAGTTCATTCAGCTGACTGTCCATGAGAGACTCTTCGTATGATGACTGAGTGAGATGAGGAAAAGGAGGAGTGTCTTCGAATCAATGAATTTCAGGACCAATCTCATCTTCTTCCCCTTCTTCCCCCTTGGCCACTAAAATGTTTTGAAAAGGGGCCTGAATTTTCTGGTCTTCTCTGTCTCTTCCCCTCTCTCTATGCACAGTCGGGGAATTAATATTGTTGGGCCTCCTGAAACCTCCTTTGTTTTTGGTGTTTTGAGGGCCCTTGTATGCTTTCCCCCCCTCCACCTTCATCCTCTCCATCTCTGCAGACAGAGACTTCACCATCTTGGTCAGTTCATCCACTTGAGGGTGGGGCACCGTCGGGCTAGAAGTTGAGGCTTCAGATCTTCCCTTTCTTCTATCTGCGTCGGCCTTATTCCTCATTCTATCAGCTGCTAATACATTGGATTCCACCTCTATGGCCGCATATTGCATTTGAGCTAAGGAGGTGGATCTTATTTCTCTCAATAAAAGACAGAAATCGGGGCCAAACGCACTAGCATACGAGATCTTGGCTGAGGTTTCTGAAGGTTTTATTTCGGCAGGAATTTTGTTATACATCTTATTGAATCTTTTGGAGAAGTCAGAGATAGACTCTCCTTCCATCTTCTTCAAAGACCCGAACTCTGTCATTTAATATATGAAATCCTTCCTATCTCCCCACTGTCTCAGGAAAGCACTATCCAAGGCTTCGATCCCAACAATAGATCCAGGGGCCAATCCTCTAAACCATTTCCTCACCTCGCCATCCAGGCTATGGACGAAGACTCTCATCCAGACATATTCATTTTCAATGTTGAGGTTGTCTGCGTAACTGTAGAAAGTAGCCAGGTGCTCTTTCATAGTTATGTCCCCTTCCCCGGTGAACTTGGGCATGTATTTCAAGTAATCTCCAGCAGGGAGAGGATTCATAGGATGGGGTAGAACTAAGGGAGTATATCTGGCAGTGACTATGGAGTCCATTCTATTTATAGGGGGATTAGCACCAGCCATAGGAATATTGGGGGGAGGAGAACTTGGGGGAGAAGGAGTTTGCAAAGGGGCTACTGGGAATGAGTCATAAAGTGGAGTGGGAAATAAAAGGGGATTTAAGGAGAAGTCCAATGAGCTCAAGTCAACAGATGATCCTCTTTCTGCAGGAGTGGTAACAGAAACAAGAGGAGGAGTGGGAAAATCTTCCGCGGTCCTGGGTCTATGCCAAAGTATAGCTTCAGAGGAGAGGGGAGTGACAAGGATTTCCCCCTCCAGTCCTAGACCGGGAGGGGAAAACTCAGCAGGAACACTCCCAAAATTCAGGAAACGGGAAACCTGAAGGAGGTCTGTTAAGAAACTGAGAAGGAGAAAATGGGTTTCCTACAGAAGGAGATGGTGGATTACCTGGTTCAGCGGTGGAAGCTTCTTCTTCAGAGGTCTTTCCTTTTCTGAGAACCACCTCTGGATTGGTTTTAGGTGTAGACAGAAGCAGTTGAGGATGGGACCGTGTGTGTCTACCTATGAAAGCCACAATTAACATGACATGTTCACCACAGTGGAGTCGTCACAATGGAGTCTCCAGGTGCATAGTAGCAATCTTCAAAGGCTCTGATGCCTGATGCACCTTCAGAATTAGAGGCTCAATGTCATTCAATCTTGGGGAAAATTTTCAACTTCGTCCCCGGCAATGGCGCCATAAATGTTAGAATCGGAAGTCACTCCTAGATTTCTTGCAGGAGCAGAGCCCAACACCCATCAGTTTTATGTCACGATAAATTTTAATGCGTGATAAAATGGGTAGAGGCTCGGGAAGATATCACTCTAATTCAGGGACTGGGTCTGGTAAGTAAGGAACAAAGGAGGTCTTGATCTAACTTCAATCAGTGAGTTGATTTAAAGATGAGCAGGTTGAAGACTTAGTGAGAGGAGTGAACAGACTACCTTGGGCAACAGGCCTTTCAGCAGTTTGTAGAGGAAAAACTCTAAATGCAAGATCCTCTTGGTTCAGGGCTTCGAGAAACTGAAAGGGGGACTTGACTAGATCCTCCAATTCCATGTCATTCAGCGCTAAGAAAAACACAGAGACTGATTAGAAACAATGTGACTGTTACAGTGATCCAACCTACATCATCCTATAACAGTCACAACTCGACTGGATCCTCCAATTCCGAGTTGTTCTAATACAATATGAACAAATACATGGAAAGAAGCTGACATTCATAAGGCAAGAATTCTCAGATGTTAATACACAACCAGAATAACCAGTGCTTCGTTAAAGTTTTTACAATCGGGAGCCTTGCTCAACCATCGATACCTACAAAAATGGTGAAAACGCCTACATATACTCGAAACAACAATGGCATAAAAAACGAGACACTGCATTAAAAACATTGTGTCTGCATGCCCATTGAAAATTTTCACATGTAGTCTCTGAATGATCGTGCACCTATGGCAGACGCAATTGAACTCCTGACAGTCCTATGGGTGAACCGATGTGCTTTTAATTCATCCCCGGACTTTCCCTTTATGGTGGAGATGATGTCTAACCACCACCAACTGCCGCAATAACTACATCATTGGGATTAGGAATGGTCCAACCAACTCTGCACCTTTGGGATGTGGAGGTCCCCTCGTGCTTCCACTTGGATGGGCTGAACGGCCTGATATATAGAGGTAGAGGCCAGAGCGAAGGCTAGGGCGTATAATGGGAAGTGGTGAATGGGAAAAGGAGACATGGAGCACCGGGCTTGAGTGGATGAGGAGAGGTGAGTTGGGAAAATAAGGGAAGAACACCTGGCATGATGTGTCAGGAGAAAATGAGAAAAAGGAAAAAGGGGGCCGTGAGGGTGAATGGACAGGTGACAGGGAGAGAGGGGTGACACATGGAAGTTGGTAGGAGGACGATAGACTGAGGGGGGGCCATGCTATGAGGTGAAGCGGAAGATAGAAAGCAGGGGAGAGGCGGCTCGGGAGGTGACATGATGGGGGAAGGCCCCACATTTATTAAAATTAGAGCGGCTGAGAAGGGTGGGATCGCCTGTGCACCGTTGATCCGGGTGCTTTGATCTCGGCTGCTGGGAAGATGCGTGCCTAATTTCGGACCCCCACCCCCCTTATTAAAGGTAGAAAGGCAATGGGGGTATAGAATTTTCTGTGCGACATTGATCTGGGCTCTTTGATCATAGCCATCAGAGAGGTGTGCTCTTGATTCCGGACCCCCCCCCCCCTCCGCTTAAAGGTAGAAAGGCGAGGGGGCTCTGGAATCGGATCCTGACCATAGACCTGGGTGCGCAAATCCTCACCGCCCAGAGCTGCTTGCCAGTTAACCACAGGCACATTCACGTCCCGAACTTAGGTAAGTGGGTTTTCACCTGCTCCTTTGCATTTTTCTCTCCCTTTACAAGAAATTTCACTAATAGAATCATCATTTCCGAAGGAGACTGATCCATCTATTTCCTTTCGTAATGTAACAACCTTGTCTCTATCACCTGTCATGTGTTTTGAACATCCATTATCAACATGCCAACCACGTTTTTTCTGTTTATCTTGTAGAGTGATTGTGCATTCTTCATTGCTATACTAATCTTTCTTTCTTATCCATGCCATTTTCTGAGGTTCTTGTTTGTGACTCTGTTGAGGTTCTTTAGGAGGGACTGTCATTCTGCAATTTTTGGCCATGTGTCCAAAATTGTTACATTTTTAGCATTCCACTTCAGTGCTCAAAGATTCAAACCTGTTGTAACTTCTTCTCTATGTTTCACTAGGTCTTCTTGAATAACCCCTTTGTGTATGGCTCTCAAAATAGTTATTGTTCCTGATTCTGAAATCTGAATCTTCTCGGTGGAGGAGTGTCCCTGTAATCTTGTATATATTTTTATCCCCTTTGATTGTTTATGCATAACTTTTTGGATTTGTTTATTTATCTGTTGTTTTGGAGCTTGATCCCTTTTCTGTCAAATTGTATCCAAGTCTGGACTTGTCCAGATGATATTTTTGACTACTGATAATGTCATCCAGAACTTTTGGGCTATTCTTCATATTTTTCTTTGAATATCATTTCTTAGTGTGACAATCTTTGCTTCCAGGTTTCCAATGATCCTGTCCTTTCCTTCTAGCTATTCTTTGAGTGCTTCTTCAATTATTTTATCTTCTTCTATTTGAACCTTCAATTTTGTGATCATTTGTTCTAGTTCTTGAGTGTCTTTTTTTAATCTAGTTCTACTTGTAGTTTCTTGTTTTTCTTCTTTTCTCTTCTGATAACTTCTATGGCACTAATTAATTCTTCTGGGAAGTCAAATTCTACCTCTTCAATTTCTTCTTCATATGATTCTTCATATTCTTCTTCAGAGTCTTCTAATGCCATGAATAGAACTCTCCCTGTTTCACCGTCACTGACTTCATCTTCATCTGATGATGAGATGTCTTCTTTGGTGCAAAAGCTTTTCTTGAAAACTTTCTTTGTAGCTTTTTTACCTTTATATGTTTGTCTTACTTTTGAGTAACCTTCATCATTTCTCTTTTTCTTATGAGGACATTTGTTAGAAAAATGACCAATACCATCACAATTAAAACAAATTAAAGGAAGCTTACCTTTATACCTACCGTTGGTTCCCTTGTTCAATCTTTTGACAAAGTTGGCCACTTGTTCATCATCTTCCGATACGTCATTGTTGTTGCTATATTCTTCTTGTTCCTTTTTCTTTTTCTTTGATATTTTGGATGCTTTGAAGGCTCCTTCTTTTACATATGGATTTTCCTATTCAATTCTCATCTCATTTGCTGTGAAGATTCCATGCAGTTCATCCATGCTTATTGATTTTAGATTTGATCTTTCTTCTAGTGCTGATATCTTAGGGTTGAATCTCATAGGAAGAGATCTTAGTACATTTTGAACAATTACAGATTCGTCGATTTCTTCTCCCAATCCTATGATTGCATTCATTGTTTCATCGACTCGTAAGAAGTAGGCTGGGATATCTTCATCTTCCTTCATTTTTAGTTGATTGAACTAACCTCTGTAAGTTTGAAGCTTTGTTTGATCTAGGTGGATCCAAAATTGCTCGAAAATACTCAAATGCATAAAAGGAGGATCTAGGAATGACCCAGAAGTCTCAGAAGGGTCCTTAGGCTCAGGAAATGCTCAAAAATAAAAGTTCTTAGAATTGGATAAAACCAATGCCATTGGGTATGGCTCATTCTCCCTCTTCTAGCCATATATTTACTTTCTCAAAAGGACCCCGTATGAAGAAGTTATGACACTCTGAAGTTTTTCAAAAACAACAATAAAAAGTCAAATAGTGAACAGGTCGTACTGATGATCTCAGCAGTACGGATGCTGACATCAGTAGTATAGATGTTGACATCAACATGACATGTGTCACCTTCTAGAAGCCAGCAGTTTGGTAGATCCAGCCAAATCTGGCAGATTTCCGCCAAATCTGGCAGTTACCGCCAAATCTGGAGGAGGTTCGCTAAGTTTGGTGAACTCGTTAGAAGCTCTTCTTATTTAGTTGGGCACACAAAATGAGGTAGGGGGAGTTGACAGAGGTTGCATTGGAATTCATCCCAGGAGGTGTCCCAGGCGACCTGTTCAGAAATAAGTTGACTTTGTACTGAAAAATTGCAGAATTTCGAGAGGATTCTAAATATACTCTTTGTTTCTTCATCAGAGTAGCCAAATAGAAAAGTGCCTCCAGAGGAGGAGTTCAAATTCTTTTTGAGACTGTACAGATCTGACAGGCAGAGGCTGCATTAGAATTCGTGCCAGGAGGTGTTTCAGGCGACCAACTCAGAAATAGGTCGAATTTATACTCAAAAGTTGCAAAATTTTGACGGGATTCCGAATATGTTCTCTGTTTCTTCATTAGTGTAGCCGAAAAGAAAAGTCCCTCGAGAGCCCATTTGATAAATCCAAGCATAGTCGAGTTTACTGAAAAGTTCCAGAATGACGTTTTCCAACCACCTATGATGTTTGTTTCTGCCCAGATTTGCAGATCTGAAAGTTGGTTTTTGGGAGCTCTTATGTAAGCCTTTCTTTGTAATTTTTAAGCATTTGAGATTAATTAAAGAGCGGTCTCACTGTTGGAGTGGACTCAGAGACGTAGCCAGGAAGTTTGGTGAACTCTGTTACCAATTATTGTTCATAGATCGTTTGCTTACATGTTTATGTGCTCATGTGATTAATGGATGTTCTTTAATTTTGCATTACAAAGATGGTTAACAGTTAAAAATTCACATGCAAATAATGGTTAAAAGATGTTGAATTTTAGATCAAGTTAAATTTCAGATCATTGTTGCTTTGACTTTTGAATCTCCTTCATAAATATTTCGAAGCTTGTCCCAAATCTCTTTAGCATATTTACAATATGCAACTTTGGTGAATACCGTATCACTCAGACCATTCAAAAGTGAATTTTTGGCTTTGGAATTATTCTCACCAAGTTTCATTGCTTTGTCATTTGTCGATGGAACTGCCGGTGCTGTGTATCCATCTACATTTGATTGCCAAAATTGAAATCCATATGCCTGTATATATGTCTTCATCCTTCTTCTCCAAAAATCATAATTATGTCTATCAAACTGTGGTATTCCATTTTTATATGAGTTGGTACTCTCCATGATCTACCTTTCAGTGGTTAAACTGATTTTTGAAGGAACCTTCTCTGATACCAATTGTTGGATTACTGAGAGGGGGGGTGAATCAGTAATAGCATAATTATAATCCTTTTTCTTCAAATGTTATATCAATGTAGAATTATTATCCAATAATGAGCAGTAAGAAATAAACAATCACACACATACATAGTACACCAGTGTTTTATGTGGAAACCCAAATCAGGAGAAAACCATAGAATGTTTTTTCTTATATGCCTTGAAGAATTACATTCATTGGAAGCACCAACTTCCTTTGTTTTCCAGATGCAACTGGAAGGAGGCTCCAACCCCCTAGTTTCTCAGGATACAACCTGAGGGAAGCTCCAACTCCCCAATTCTCTGGCTACAACCAGAAGGAGGCTACGACCCCCTATGTTCTTCGGCTACAACCGGAAGGTGGCTACAACCACCTGTCCTTGCCCCGTCCTGCCACCCTATAGTAGAA
Source organism: Picea engelmannii (assembly GCA_009831015.1). NCBI lineage: Eukaryota > Viridiplantae > Streptophyta > Pinopsida > Pinales > Pinaceae > Picea > Picea engelmannii. Next base: position 108,504 of record ML808032.1, read on the forward strand.
TTAGAATGATGGAACCACTGTCACACTATCACTATGAGATATACCACTCTAAACCTATACCAATAAAGTTGAACCATGCATCAACCATGCATCAACCTGTACCTCAACCTGTAATCAACTTGTACCATAAGCAAGTGCATCAACCATGCACCAACCTATACCAAACAACCTGTAATCAACTTGTGTCATAAACAAGTGCATCCAACCATGTACCAAGTATGTACCAATCATGTGTAAACTACTCATCAACTATGACTCATCAATATGTACCAACATTATCAATTATACACTTCATGTATTTTCCAACTCATCAACTACTTGTCTCAACCATGTACTCAACATGTACCTCAACCAAAATCCCTCATCAATTTCATCATTCAAATCTGATTTGTAGCTCTGTAATAGACCTGGTGTGTATGATCATATTCCTACAAACCTTCATTTACTTTAACAACAAGAGACTAGCATTTTCATCAAACTTTTCTTTAGTCTCACATTCCTAGTTTTGGATTAGTCAAGAACCCTAACTTGAAGTAATCATAACTTTGAACCTGTAATGTATAAATATATGAAACTGATACACAATGTTACTTAGTGTGTTTTATGCAATGCCTCTAGGTTTCACTACTTGGAACCTCTCATAAAAGGAGTTATAGCAAAAATGGCATACCTTGATGAATTCTGGCTTATTCTAGAGAGCGCCCTTATTGAGAGTGTCCCGCATAAAATATTCGTTTAATTGATATGAAACTATTAAAAATAATACTACAGAATGTACCCTAACCAAAACATTTGGTCTGACTAAATTTGGATCTGTTGTGAATAAGTTATGACGTTTTTACCCGAAACACCTGTTTTTGACTAGTTTCAGGACTAGCCACAAACTCTATTTTCCATGGAGAGTAACTCCCAAAATACAACGAACAACAAGCTGGATTTTTTACCACAGATACTTGGGTATGTTTTTTCAATGGAATATCAATTTCATGGTCTGAATCATTATATAATTTTTTTTTATAGTGAAAACGGTGAGATGGCCTGTAAATAACATATCTTAGAAAGCACCATCAAAACAATTGATCCTTCCTTGCATTTCAGCCTTCGTTTCTTCACCTTCCCTCAGAAATTTGGCTTAAATATCCTTGGTTACCTCATAAACCTATATATAGTCAATATGCGCAAGTGTAATTAAAATGTGAGAGCCTTTCCTCTTATTTATACTCTCCAAGTAGCTTCCTTAAAAACATATTCTAGGTCACTTGACCCACTTTCCTTATTTTAGGGTTAACCCACTTCTAATTTCTCCATTAAATTTATTATTGGAATAATTTATTTTGTATTAACTTTTAATTATAATAAAATCATCACTTCACTTTATTATTTACCTTTTAAAATCTCTTAAACCACTTTGACTACTTTGACCTTTTGGGACTTCTATATGACATATGAGGGTCCTCCAACTTCGTAAGGCCATAACTCTCAAACCGTGAGGAGTTATGTGACATTTCACATACCACCAGAAATGCAATGACATGTACTATCCATATAGAATAGTAGTACCTTCAAATATATAAAAAATCATATTGTTATCCATCAAACAAACTTGGGTCCATTATCTAAACCTGGGTTCTCCAACTTCACGTGGTCATAACTCTCTAACCGTGAGGAGTTATGTGACATTCTACATACCACCAGAAATGGAATGAAAATAACTATCCATATAGGATAGTTTTCCTGACAAATTCACTATCCTTCATCTCATTATTCCACAATTAAGCATGGGTTCTCTTACTTCGCAGAGCATCTTCCCGTGAGGGCTTTCACCATAAGGGGACCACTTTGGAGTTCATCCATATTTACTTCTTATCAACCATGAAAAAACAATAATGAGTCATATTTACATCAAACAATATTGGGTTCATTACCCAAACCTTTGTGCTACGGGGCTTTCTTCAAGGGTTGACATCAATGATAACCAACCTTAATCAACATATGTCACTCTAGATCATAAAATTATCTAAAATATGGACCTACCCTCCAATATATAGAACAATAAAGAAATCATTACTTAGAAGAGATAAATAAGGATCTTGTACCTTGTATCCTAACGTTTAATGAATATCTTCGCTCTTGACCTTTGACTTGCCCTGGGCCTTTGTCTCTATCAGTATGCAAAAGAAACCAAGTAGATACTACAACAAGATAGTTATCAAATTAAATTATAAATGCAATATTTAAATCTAGATATGTAAAGAAAATTCAACATATAAGAAATATCTGAACATAATTTCACATAGATTAGAGGGAAAGAAAACGCTTTTATTAATCAGCATGAATAGGCAAGTTACAACCCAATTCTGATTGACAACACTGCCTTGAAACAAACCGCTTAATTTCCTCCACTAAACTAATCAAGCATCAACTCAGAATTGGAGTACTTTCTCACATTATCGAGAAGGGATAGGAACACACCCAACAATCATATAGGAGAGAGGAAGAGATACTAGAAAGTAGATTTCCATATCAAGGGATACTACTCATAGATTCAGGGAATAAGGAAGCTTTCAAATTGACAACATGTTCTTGCATTGAGGTTGGATATCTCATCTACACCCCCATAGGTGCTTATATTCCATCATAAATAGGTTGATATGGTTACATTCCATTGTGTATGAGAAATTGGAGGTTTAGGAATGGAAAAAAATTTAAACCTCACCCAAAAGTATGAAATATTTTTTTTCTTCACAAAAGTGGGATATACGTAATTTACACACTAGAAAATAGTGCATGTAAGCAAGTTGTACATGGATGAATAATTAATGTGTGTGAGTTGCAAATGGATGAATAATATACATCGATAAAGATATTATTTTTTGAGATGATTTTAATGAAGGAGAATGGGATCAAGGTTTTCATGTTGAGGAATGGACTAGGACATCTCACAAATGCAATCTGGGGTGGAAATTTGTGCTATAATAGATGCCCCTTAATGTGTGAGGTCAGAAGAGAAATTTATGGCTGAAATACATTATAATTCTGAGAGGCGAGGATGCACTGAAGTAAGTCCAAATGAAAGTACCTAGATAGTTGATCCAAGAACATAACCTACAACATAAATCAAGTAAGAATATTCTCTTCTCGAGTCGAGCATACCCATGCTCAAGAGTGATAGAAGCATGGACGCCAAATCAAGTACACTACAGATCCATGAGTAATAAAATATAATTGATGCCCATGGCCATGAGAACTATACATGGTGGATCCATGTGATACATACGAGCAACAATCATGGCCACGAGAGAAATACACAGTGGATCCATAAAAATGTAGATCATAGCCACGAATGGATACATAGTGGAGCTATGTCTCATAATCAAATCAGAGGATATCTGGAGCCAATGAAGTGAACAAACTGGTCCTCTATAAGTACCAATGTCACTGACGGTGGTACAACCAATACAGGTTGGGAAGGGGCACAAAAGATGTGATTCTCTTACTTCACCCGAGGTATTCAAAACAACACGTCGTGGTACGAGTCTACACCATACAAATAAATGTGTTGAATTCGAACACAGTGAGACATCATTTGATTACCAATCATTGATGTATATCAATAAAAAATGAGATACAACCCACCGATCATGATAATGGGTGTCAAGGTACCTAGTATAATCTAACACATGTGAATAAAGGAGTTGATGTCAAACACATGATAGAATCTACAGATCAGAGGATAGAATTTACATAAGTTTGTTAAGCAAGAGGCATCAACAAACTATCCATAGTAACTGGAAGAGTAACCAATCGAAGGAGTACCAACTCTATGTAATGGGCATAATGTCCTATGATCATACTAAACCCAAAAATATTGAGACACTTGTTAGAAAAATAGGACCGCGGAGCAATAAAATAAAACAAATGCAGAAACAAAACACAGAAGACACACAATACAAGAGAGACACAGATTTACGTGGTTCACCCAGTGTGGGCTACGTCCACCAGAGAAAGGGATACAACCTACAGCAAAACCCGCTGTAACTTCCTCTTCTTTCTCTCATAGTCTCCTCTCTCAGAATACAATATTCACCATCATCCATAGCTGTAATACATTTCCCTCATAAAAGAGGGTTGCCTTCTAGGGAAAAAACCCTAACATAATCTCTACCGTTAGATCTGCGACCTTATAATGAACGGTCCAGATTTACAATGAAATTACAATATACTTTTACAAGGCAATTTTTGCTTCAGGGGCTTCGCCCCCAAACCCCCGTTGGGGGCCCGCTTGCCCCCAAACCCCCCAGCCGGTGGGATAGGCCCCTCAGACCCCATAGAGGGGGTACCCCCCCTCTGCACTCCCCCGCATGGAAGAGTGTACATACTTCTGGGGTGTAAATACTTCATGGGGTATAAACACGGCTGAAAACAAGGACCTCTGAATCAGGAAGATAATCAGGCTCCACAACCAACAATCT
>ML808032.1:140681-165594 GCA_009831015.1 Picea engelmannii
TAAAGAAACACACTTTTACCTAACGACATATTAGACCAAGTAGATCTTAACTAACTCCTAAGTGTCTAAATATCCTAACACTGCGAAGGCAAGCCTCTGAGTGTACTGGCTAGCACCATCTGCGTACCCAATGAACACCTCAGATTCACTTGAAATATGCCACAGTGATGAAAGATAACATAAAAAATGACACGTCCATAATACTAAAAGAAACTAGAAAGTAATAGTACAAATACTATACATATATTACAAAAAGTTACCCATGGTGACCTGCCTATGAGTAATACTTCTTGAGGTAGAGTCCATTTCTAGGCTCTGCCAAAGAATTCCCTTCAAAGTCAACTATACGATAAGCACCTTTTTTTAGAACCTCTTTTATGATGAAAGGTATGAACCACATGGGTTTGAATTTTCCTGCCCCCAGGGGGTCCTTATCTTGGTCATAGACTAGAACAAGTTCTCCTTTAGTGAAAATCTGAGGACAAACAGACCTATCATACTAACACTTGACTTTATGTTTGTGAGCCTCGTTGGCTAGGGCTACATCACGACGCTGCTGATTGAGTCACTCAAGGTATAATAACTGTGCTTCAAGTGGAGAAGTATCTGGAAACAATTGTACTACCAACTTTAGGGATGGGATCTAACATTCAATAGGAAATATTGCTTCCAGCCCGTAAACGAGTTGAAAAGGTGAGAAATCGGTTGATGTCTTAACAGATGTTTGGTGGGCCCATAATGCCATGTATAACATCAAATGCCAATTTGACTTGGCTGAGTTGATCGTTCGTTGTAGGATGGTCTTAAGAGATTTATTTACAGCTTCCACCTGAAAATTTTCTTGGGGGTAGTAGGGTGATGAATGTTCTTGCCATAACCCAATATTTGATGTTAACTCAATCATCATCTGGTTCTGAAAGTGACTACCATGGTCAATGAAAATCTCCCTCGGGACGTCGAACCTTGCTATTATCTGGTTGAATAAAAAGAGAGTTGTAGTCTCTCCATCATCTTTAGACATTGACATAGATTTGACCCACGTCGTGAAGTAGTCTATGGCTACGATGATATAATGGTGCTCCCTTGATGAAGGAGGGTTGCATGTAGTGAAATCAATCCCCCACTTGTTGAAGGGACCAACTGTGATGACAGGAAACATGGGAGAAGGATGTGCCGTCATCTTCCGAGAGAAGATCTGGCATGGGTGGCACTTCTTGACCGATTCAATACAATCTTGGATTAGTGTCAGCCAGAAGTAACCTGATCGTAGAATATTTTGGGATATTGCCAACCCAGACAAATGAATGCTACATGCTTTGTTATGGCAATCGTTAAGCACGATAACTGCTTCTTCGTGAGTGAGACATCAGTGTAGGATGCAGTCTACACCTCTCTGATACAACATATCATCGAGTATTAGATAATTCTTATCTTGATGGTGTATACATCGATGCTCATCACGAGAAGCAGAGGTGCGACACTTCAAAGTATGGAGATAGATAAGTATATCTCCATACCAGGGATCCAAAGATGTGATAAAAAACATATCTCCTCTGATAGGCGACTCTTCGATCACAACATCACCTGACTCAACCGAAAGTTCTGAAATAAGTTTTGCGAAGACCAATGACTTTTTAGATTTCGCTGAAATGAAATCTAAGTCAAACTCTTTGGGCATGTTTCAACACGTCGAAAGAGTGTTGGGTGGCATCGTCCCAATCAAAATGAACGTCTTTCTTCAGTAAGTGCATAAAGCCCTTTGTGATCTCGACGTAGTTGGTGATGAAATGTATTAAAAATTTTGCCTTTCCCTATAGACTCTGAAGTTGAAGGATTGTGCATGGGGGAGGCAACTGAATTATTGCCTCAACCTTGAGAGGATCGACCATGATCCCTGTTGTTGATACTATGAAACTTAAAAAATGTCCTGATGTTATGCAAAAGCTGCACTTGTTTGGATTCAAGCGAATCCAGAAGTAGCGAAAACACTCAAAGATAAGTTAGAGTTGTGTGGGATGATCCGTTCTCTTGTGAGATCGAGATGTTAAATCATCTAAATATGCCTCGACTATATGCTTGAGGTCATGGAAAGCAAAACATATGGCTCGGTGAAAGGTCGTTCCATCATTTTTGAGACCAAAGGGCATCTTAAGATATGCGAATGTACCCCATGGATAAATTAATGTCATTTTGTGATGGTCTTTGAGTTTGATTTGTATTTGATTATATCCCAAAAAACATCCATGAAAGAGAAGGCCTCGTAACCCGCACATTCATCAATTATCTGATCAATGAATGGTGTGGGAAAATTATATTTTGGACAGGCCTTGTTCAAATTACGAAAGTCTGTACATACATGAATCATGCCTTGTTTTTTATTGACCAGCACATGATTTGACACCCATTGGGTCAAATGGATAGGATAGATAAAATCGGCTTTTAGAATTTTCTCAACTTCAAACTTAATGGTTGCTTCTTTCCTGGGATTAACTGGATGAAGCTTCTGCCGAACAAGCTTGGCATATGAATAAGTTGTGATTTCATGTTCGAATATTTTTGGATCGATGCCTGAAATTTCCTCGTAAGACCAGGAAAAAACATTGTGGAATTCCTTAAATAGAATTGTGTAGATTTGAATCTCTTCGGGGGAGCAGTCAGCTCCGACGAAAACATTCTCCATGACACTAGGGTTTCTTGATATATTGATCGGTATGGTTTCAGCGATGGTTTCCATATTGCCCTCAGCATATACCTCGTGTGTGGCTAAGGGATTAATAGGACAAGACCTATCTCCAGTCATAGTCAAGGTGAATTCTTCGGCTTCGATTCTTCTTAACTCTGGGAGGAAGTATGATCTGTGATGAAGATCATCCCAAGGTTTGTATGGACTATTCATTTCTTCAATTACTACTTCGTCAGAGGGCAATACTAAGTCTAACGAATTGGTGTCAGCGAGAGAACCTTGAGCCCAAATAGGCTCTAGAAGCAGATCTAACTCTTGTGCGGGAGTTGGATCTGTGTTGGATGAAGCTTGTTGGACTAAAGAGTATGCTACTTCAACTGCGGACAACGGCATGTACATGCCTGGGTGCTCTGTCCCATCCATCGTGGCTGATGGGGAAGGAAGTATCCATGGATCATTGAAGTAAGTGATGTGAAACAATGAAACTTGGAAAATCTCAACCTTATTGTGATCGGATATGAACTTGACGTCACCTTGAGGGGGCGGGTAATCGAAGGTACCCATCAAACATGGGCACAAACCAACCCCTACGTTGACTATGCCTGGTTGAGGATTATCAATCATCAGGACCACGAACACCCCCAATGAAGGGTCAAGTTTGGAGAAAGACAATTGATCAATGGTCACAATCCAGTTCTCATGTGGAAACAATAAGACCCAGAAAAATATAGCAACCACTTCTTGCATGGCATAAGTACAACTCCTTCCTAGCAAGAGATTGTAGTCGAGGGATGCGTCAACTACTTCTACCTCAAAGCACATAGTCTTCTCTTCTAACTACACAGGGAAAGAGGGAATGATACCATGTGGTCAGAATGAACAAACAACAAAAGCAGTGAGAAGAGTAGGTGACAGAGAAAAAATGGGCTGGCCAATGGCCTTCCAACATGCCAACGACATAACGCATTTCGAGGCACCCTCATCAACCACCGTGCGGAATATATTTCGAGTAAACATTTTCGTGGGGTGAGCCACTACTATCTAAAATGCTACATTGTAAGGCAGATGAGGTTTTAAGTCAGTTATATCCATCATGATGGTACCCGGATTACAAATCTCGGTAGATCCTAAAGCGGTTAACAAAACTTTCCTCTAGGAAGGGCATCTTTGGAGGACCTCCAAAGTGGACATCGCATAAGGGGTTTGAGACAAATCCTCCACCACAAAATAATTTTGGGTGTCCCTTGCATTTCAGTAGTGAGAATATTTTTTGGATGCACCTTTTGGGATGCATGTCATTGTTTCACCCAAAGTCTTCTCAATCTGTAGAGGAAGAGATGGGAGTTCGACTTCTTTGTCCTTCTCATAATTGCTTGGTTTACTGTAGTCATGCACTCTAGTCCATATAAAAGCATCACCCTTCATCATATACACATTCACAGATGCAGGATTGTTCAAAGATAGAGAGGGTCCTTGACTACCCCCTTCCACACTTGTAGAGGCTTAGGTTAGGTTTTGCCCATGCTGAAATGGATTGGTTAACAAAGCAGGTTGTTGTTGTGTCACAAACTTTTGGGCCTCTGCAAGCCGAGGAAATTGGTGGGTCGGGTGGTCTTCCACACATAGGTTGCACAGATACCTCGCCTTCTGTTTCTCAATGTTTCCCCCGCAAAAATTATTAGTGGGTTTTGTATCCCCCTTACCCTTCTTTCATTTCTTTTTCTTTCCTTCAGGCTGTTGGGTGGCCTTTGGATTTGTCAATTTCACTATGTGTACATCCAACATTTTAGTAGGGGGAGTAGCCAAAATAGTAGTTTGGATGGCCGTTGTGTGTTGTATAGACAATTGCTACAACTGCTTTGTCAGTTTCTGAAAGGGATTTGTTTGTGCTAAACCAACAATACCATCGGCATGTGGTCCAACTCTCTGTCTGGTTTTATCAAGTATTGAGAGGGGCACATCTAGAAAGATATCGTATAATAAACCGGACTGAAAATAGATGAGCTCAAGTTGTTGAGCTCTCATGATGGCATCTTCTTTGGAAAACACTCCTGATGTTGCGATGTCTTTGGATAACTGTGGGACCAAATACTTAAGGAACCACTCGAGAAGGAATGTTGGTGGGACTAGCACCTTAATTAAACTCTTCTAGCGTATCCATTCTCGGATGTGATCAAAGATATGGTTCACTTTTGTCTGTGCAAAATTGGCCAACAATTTTGTGCCAGCGTCGTATCTCACAGTTAATTGGAAATGGTTTAGGAAGGCCATTGCCAATTAGCCGAAGGAAGCATATCTTGAGTGGTCGAGCTCAATGTACCATTTTTCATCACTCCCAATGAGAGTACGTTGAAGCAATCGCAATTGTACGGAGTCGTCTTTCAATGAGTTAGATGAGCACCAAATATGGAAGGTAGTCTCATGATTGTCTGGATCTTCATTAGGCTTGGCTTCAAAAATTGGTATGTCCAAAGGAAACTTCGTCGGCATAGGGGGCCAACATGGATCATGACAGATAGGATCATTCAACAACCTTGTTAAGTCTGGAAAATGAAAGGTTTCTAGGAAAGGTAGTTTGGGTTGTTGATGATAACCTGGGAAAAAGGGACCTGGAGTTTGACTGGCACCAGGTTTCCAGGAAAACTTTGGTTGATGGCCTGGGTTCTGGTAAAAACCATGGCCATGACTAGCATACAGATTATGCATGTGAGGAGACATCATTAACTGATTCCAAAAATAGGACGTAGATGGTTGGGCATGCATTACATTTGGAGGACTTTGGGAAGGGTTGCCCCATGCCAACCCTGTGGGGATAGGCATGGTACCTTATTCGGGGTTCCATTGATTGTGGAAAGAATTTCCCTAGATTGGCATTCCTGATGAGGGAATGGATCCCTACCAAGAATTCCAAGGCCCTGATGCGGAAGAAGTTCCTGGGTTTTCCCCCTGTGCAGGAATAGTACCCTACATAAGAATAGGTAGTTTGAAACTGGGATTGCTCCCAATCAGGAAAGCAACTGACAAGAAGGCGTTGTTACCAAATGCACCGAACAAAGAAAATGGTGTCGAAACTACCGGCATATTATGCGAAGGCGGTCCTTGACTCCCTGCTCAAAATAAACTATGGTGTGCAGGTGGCCTAGCCGATTGTTGATGAGTGCCACCGAGTGAAGGGGACGAAGGAGGTATATGACCTCCCCCATAAGGGAAAACATTAAAAGGAGATGAAGTGCCCCCCATGTGGCCTTGCAGAGAGCAATATTGAGGAGATGAATCCACCTCAATATTGCTCTCTTCAATAAGTGTCGTAAGTGTCGCATGTTCCTCTCAACTGTCGCAAGTGTCGCATGTTATTCACAAGTGTCACAGACATCAAAGAAAGCATACTGCCATGATGATGACACCAAGAAGACACTTAGAATATCTCTGACACTTGATGTGAAGGAGGGAGAATGATTAACTGAAGTCAAGGAACTCTTACCACCTGAAAGGAGCTCTTTAACAAGGGTTTTGAAGGAGAGCGCTCCTCTACATCAGCCTTAGGAGAATTGGCGCTCCCCTATAAGGGCTTAGGGAGAGTTATAATGACAAGCTGCCTCTCGGGAGGAGCGCTATCCATCCTTAGAGCACTGGCACTCCCCTTGAGCCTCCTAGGGAGCGCTATAGCACCCTAATGCTGCTTTTGAGGGAGGGCTGCCTAATCTGGGCAGTGGTTGGCCCATTGAGGAGAATAAGAGAAGGATATTTCAATTTTGGAAGGCAGTTTCACTCGAATTCTTGGTTCAATCAGAAGATCCTTGATCTAAGGAGGGAATTCCTCAACCTACCCTAAAGATAACTCAAGAGGTTAAGCTTCTCTTAACCTATATAAGAAGGCTCTATGATGGTGAAAAGGGGGAAGAATTGCTAGCATGAAACCTATGATCTCATAGGAAACACACACTCAGCCAAAGGAGAGTGATCAATGAAGATGCTATCATCCAGGTCGTGGATCTTTCAAGCAAGGGTTAGACAAAGGGGACTTGACGAAGCTATCACATTCACATCTACGATTGTAAGTACTGCTATCGTTATTCTCATTAATATGACACGCTTGTCCTGTTTCTTTTTAGTTTGTGTCTAATCTTACATGAACTTATCATTGATAGATAGATCTGTTTTCAAGCTAATATCAATAGAGTAGGAACTAGTCGTACTTTATTTGTCTACAGGGCTCGTAGAGGAGTGAAATATTGGAGGTCAACTCGGAGCGTGTAGGGACAAATGATGATAAAAAGGTACTTATGTTCTCCTTCCTCCTCATGCATTAATTTGTATAGATTGCAAAGGAAGTCAGTGTCTACGTTAAGAACTTTTTGTCTTAGATTTTAGGGTCTAGATCTTTGAGGCAATCTACCTGTTCGTAGGGAGATTTTCCTACGACAGAAACTGGCGACTCTGCTAGGGAGTCCTCAAATCGAAAAATTTTGTTTTGATCTCTCCTCATAGACCTTGTCTTACCCCTTGATTGTTTTAGACCTGGTTCACCCCTTTTTGACTGATTTCGTGAGCTGATTGACTCCCTACCCCATTGCACTCAGCTTGATTGATGAGACTAGACAACAATTTTTGGATTTTTTGACATTTTAGGAGTTTTTTGAACCCGACGCCTCTGTACCTGTGTTAACAGAGTGCCAACGCTCCCTGAGTGCCTTACATAGAGTGCTATAATGCTCCTTGTCCTTGACAACAGAGCGCCAACCCTCTTTTGGCCAAAAAATTTTCTAGAATTACTCTTTTCAGGGTTTTACCTCTGTGTTTCACTTGCTGAGCCTCCCTGTGAGTCAATCCTTCCTCCTTTGCAACTTTGACATCTTTATTTTTGAAGAACAAACATCTTATTGTTTAGATTTGCTGGCATTCTTCATTGTTATTTGAGTTGTTCTGTTGTTTGGAGTTTGGAAACCCATGCATTGTCTTTCTCTCCTTTTCGACTAAGTGAGAAACTCTGATGAAGGACATTAGAAGCCTACAGATCTTTTCATTTGGTTTTAGTTAAGGTCATTGTTCTTTGACATTTTTTTGGTGTGAAGTTCTTGATTTTTCTTGGATTTTTTCTTTTCTTTCGCTTCTTGTTTTGATCACAACAAGAGGGTGTATTGTTTGTACGAAACCTGCTTGTGCTGGTCTGATTTTCATTGATCCCAAAAAGATAATTAGCAAGATGAGCATTGTTTTGAATGAATCATTATTCGCATACAAACAATAAAGAGACATCTTCATGATTGCTTTTGCGTATTAGAAGGCATTTCAAAAGTTTTAGCACCACATCGGATTTGATTGAAGAAGATTTGTTTGAGGACATTCCTTATTAGTGCTTGTTAGTGAAAAGAACTATCTCTCTCCCTTAGATAGATGTTCATCGAAAAGAAATGACTTCTTATCATCTTTGATGCATTTTTGGGACTGAGTCATAATTCCATCTTTTTCACTTCCATGCAGCCCTTTTGAGTAAAGAACAGCTATAAAATGAATGCTAATTAAAAGTTATCTAGAACATTTTCTTTTCTAGGATCATCCACCAACAATAGACTAGGCTTAGTACTTTGGATTAGGCTATGAGCATAAATATCCAAAGTTTCCAAAACAAACTTTAGCATCCTGAGTTAGGGAGAGTCAAATCTAGTTGTCGTATAAGTTTGCCTAGGATCCCCCTCTCACACAGGGGTTACGCATGAGGTCACATTTGGAAGAGCTACAAAGATTATCCCTCCATGATTTGACTAATTGTAGTGGTCAGATCGTATTATGGGGATCTCTTAAAGGTAAATCTGCAATTTCTGCATGGAAGCCTTTTAGTTGATTTCAGGCTCGATACCCTGCCCGTACGTTCGTATCGGACTGTCGACTGTACCTGCCTAGGGGCTGACTGCGAATTGGTAACCTTAGTGGCCATAATCTTTAGGGCCTTACACAAGGTGACAGTGAAGGGAAGTATCACTGTACCTGGAGCAGACATTGGTCAAACTCACTCGGGCTCCTTGGAGGGTAAATCCCTAATTACTGCGTGGAAGCTTGCACCAAGGCATAAGTCCATTAAGCAGGTCGCCATTGTAACTATTCCACCATATCCCCTCCCCTTCTTGACTTGATCACGCGATGTTGGATTTCATCACCAACTAGTACGGTCATCAAGAGAAGGTCCTGTTTGCTTGGTTGTGATTCTTAGATTCTATTAGCGTATGTTGTTTCTTTTCGGTAGTTGTCCATAGATATTTTCCGCCGATTCTTCTTCGCCAACATCGACTCTCCACACCTTTCATGGAGGCTACAAGGAATTCTTCCAAAAACTATGGAAGTGAACACCCCTTTACCCCCTCATTCTACAGAGGAATCTCCTCAATAGAGCGAGGTTCAAGACACTACAACTTCCCAAGAAGAAGTTCCCACTCCTTTAGATAATTTTCGAATTGTTTTAGAGTCTCCGGAAGCTTTCCACATTCTGGATGGATACAAACAACGTGTTCTCAAACTCAATTCAGTTGGTGAATTTTTCGTCATCAATCCTTCTAACATTCCAACTGGGTCTCATTCAAACTCTTTAGTCGATGACCCCTTTTGGACCACAGACATTGTTCGAAGTCCACCATGCATGGTGCGGGACCTCTATGGAGTGGGAGTAGGTGTTGACGCACCTATCTCCTACATCGTACCTTTAAACCATTTTACCAGTACTACCATTTTTACGGCCACACCGTCCGTTGGTCCGAGCACATCGTCCGTTGGCCCAAGGTCTACTTTTCCTCTCCAGATGGCCCATTCCACAATGGTCCCTCACATTCCCACCATTACCGCTGGTAATGCGGTGGTCATCCAAGCTGCTATTAGCACACCAGTAACACCAAGACCTACATCATCACTCCCTTTTGGGTATAGAGCACTGAATCTTACCACTTCCACTACTACTCAAATTATGATGGGAAGTTCCATACCTATCCAACAACCCGGAGGGACTAGTCTTGGTAGTCTTAATCTATTCAGTGGTACCGGTCAGTCATTTACATCTGGTTCTCAAATCCTAGGAACTCTACCATTTGGGGGGCACCCTCATGCTGGGGGGCAACCTCAATCTAGAGCCTACCATCAACCATATGGACAAAATGTGTTTGCCACACCTAATCCGTGGAACATCCCTTTTCCAGGAAACCCACAGTTCTCGGCTGGACACAATTCTCAAGTTCCACAACAACCCCCTTATGTACAAATGCCAAATCCAGCTTATAATCCTCAAAACCCATCCGGTTATCCTTCGCTCGCACATATTTCTCAAAATACCTTGAATCCTGTGTACCTTGGTCAACACCAACCTCATACGAGAGGGCTCACTAGTTATAATTATCCGCATAACCCAATGTATGGCCCCACTACTGTCCCCATGCCACACTAGTATTACCCACAGGTTAATCGACAACTACCTTTTCTAGCAACCCTGGACCTTCCAGACTTGTCTCGGTTAACGAATGATCCTATTTATCATTCTCCGGTTTGGCCAGCTATTCCAGCTAAACTTCCTTCTGATATCCCAAAATTCGATGAAAAGTCAAGAGAAGACCCAAACAAACACGTGATGACTTTCCATTTGTGGTGTTTATCCAAATCCCTCATGGACGATTCTATACGTTTGTGTCTTTTTCAACGAACGCTTATGGGTTCTGCAGAAAAATGGTATATTGAACTACCACGTGCCTCTTTTCATGATTTGAACTCCCTTGCTATGTCCTTCCTCACACACTTCCAACTACCCATTCGATACGAGATGGGTACTGAACTATTGACCTCCCTTTGTCAGATAACTTCCGTACACATCTCTGATCATATTCATGAATGGAGACGATGACGAAGGCTAATCAAAGCGGTCATTCCTGACCAATTATTAGTGGAATGGTTCACTAAATCACCCCAGATCGCTCGTGATGTTGCCATGGGTGTTGTAGTCACCGAGGAAGAAGCTATTGCCCGAGCTTAGTACTTAGACTTGGTTTATTCACAGTCTGGTACTCTGTACAAGTTGATACTGAATTCTACCTGTGCCACTAATGACCCATCCAAACCATCGTCTTCCTCGCACGTGCATGGAGTTATTGGCTCTGTCAAAAATCAATCTACTTCCCAGTCGATTGGAACAAATTAGTGGCCCTCTTCGACGGCTACTCCCAGTCCGACTGCACCCTCTTCTACCCCCCCTCAAACTCAGGTCTCTGAGGTGAATGCGGTCCAATCGACCCCTTCACAACAACTTGGGGGCAAGAAGAAAGCGAGAAACAAACCAAAGAAAAACAATAACAACGAACATCCAAAAAATCAACCACAAACCCCTGCTGCTGAAAAACAACCACAACGAAAACCGAAATTCCCATGTCTCATTTGTTGCGATGATCATTACACTCAAGACTGTCCACGTCGCAATGAAGTGGCCAAGCTTTTCAAGGGAAATTCGCAATCCTTTGTGCTTACTCAGCCTTTTCCACAGCAACAATCTTTGGTGGCTCAAACCCTCACTGCAGGGGGCAGTTCCAACCAATCCCATGATGAGGCCTCGACAAGTGCCCACATTTACATGTTTAACGGGATTAATCTGACCACTCACACTGCAACATATGACACACCAGTTAAACCTGATAAGTCGAAGACTACTAACGGTTCCATACCGGACCCGTTACCATCTTTCATTAGTCCTCCATCTGCTAGCCCTCCATTCGGGCCACTTCAGATTGAGAAACCTTCGTTTGACTCTATCTTATGCCCTCCTAAGAGCACCATTGAAAAATCTACCTTCAATCCTAATTCATGGGCTGCCCAAAACTACAACATCATTGAAGATTTGGCTCAAGCACCGTGTGCTATGTCCGCCTTGGAAGTTCTACAACACTATCCCAGCCAACGTAGAACGTTCTTAGCTGCTATCAATGCTTTTGATCCTGAGTCATCAAATAACCTCACGTTTAATCTGGATGATCATCAACCATGACTCTCCCACTAGTTAGCTTTTCAAATCGATGTTGTTGTTCACAATCAACAAATCCACCAAACTATCTTGGATGAGGGAGCCTCTACTTGTGTCATGTCTTTAGCTTGTTGGAAAGGCTTGAAATCACCTGCCCTTAACAAATCCCTACGATGTTACGTGCTTTCTATGGGCAAGGTTTTCATCCACACAGACTTTTACAATCCTTAGCCGTTCAGTTGGGCGACAAAACTATTACCATTGATGTTGAGGTGGTCGATGCCCCCCTCGATTACAACCTACTACTTGGAAGAAGTTGGTTCTATGCTATGACTGTCGTCACCTCATCGGTGTTTCTATGTGTACAATTCCCCCATCAACTCGATTTCTGTACACCCAACACTCGCATCCCTGTCACCAACAACATTCCTTTTTTGGGAGACCACCCAGTTACGTATGAAAGCGTTGGTGTTGGCTTGTTGAAATATTCTAGCCTTATGGGTACTTTCCCTACACCACTTCCATCTACCGCGCATCATATTGCCACCGTCAATATGATCTCGACTATGCCTTATCAATCCTTGGAATCATCTGATCCTTGGATTGTACCTAGTCCTCTGGAATTCGACGTGCTCGGTGACACTATGCCACTTAGCCCAGCTGAGGCCGCATACATAGCTATTCAATATGCCTCTCCCTCTCCAAACAACCCACATTCATTGGCACCTAATGCCTATTCGATGCCTTCATGGTTGGATTCCCTACCGTCTGCCATTGATTACATTTCCCAAATTTTTCCTTCTGATGAATCTATTATGGAAATTCTTAGTATTGACGATCTTCCTTGGGATGATAACCATCACTGATCCTCTTTTCTTCCGCCTTTGGAACAAATTCACCAAGACATATGCTATGTCTTCCATCCCGATGTTACTGATGCTCCGCAATCTCCTATCCTCACACAAGATACTCTCTCTGAGGGGAATATGGGTAACATCTCTACCACAATCGTTATTGATATTTTGATCAAAGAAGGTGTCGTGGAAAATATTAACCTTGGTGCTAATTGCACACCCAAAGAAGTGGTCTCTTACACCGCTTTGTTTAAAGAATTTTGTGATGTCTTCGCTTGGAGCTACGAGGAAATGCCAGGGATAAACCCTTCGATTGTCGTGCATGAAATCAAGACTTACCCTGGTGTGAAACCTGTTTGACAAAAGCTCCGCCCGGTTCATCCCAAGAAAATCGCAGCTATAAAGGTAGAAGTTGAGAAACTTCTAAAATTTGGCTTTATCTATCCCATCCCTTTGACAGAATGGGTATCCAACCTTGTTCCGGTTGCCAAAAAACAAGGGACCATCCATGTTTGTGTTGACTATCGGGATCTCAACAAAGCTTGTCCAAAGGGAAACTACCCTATGCCCTTCATCGACCAAATCATCAATAATTGTGTTGGGAGCGTAATCTTCTCTTTCATGGATGGCTTTTCTGGGTATAACCAAATTGAAATCTTACTTGTTGATCAACATAAGACAACCTTTATCTGCCCATGGGGAACTTTCGCCTATCGAAAGCTACCTTTTGGTCTCAAAAATGTTGGTGCTACTTTCTAGTGGGCCATGTCATATACTTTCCATGATATCAAGCATATTGCAGAGCCTTACCTCGATGACTTACCTGCCCACTCATCTAATCGATCCGATCATGTTGATCACTTACGGGCCATTTTTCTTCGATGTCGGTTCTACCGTATTCTCTTGAACCCACATAAATGCATTTTTGCTGTTGAATCCGGTCGACTCCTTGGTTTCATTGTCTCCAAAGATGGGATCAGGGTGGATCCCTTAAAGATTAAGGCCATTCTAGCCTTACCCCCACCTACCAATTTAACCCAACTCCAAAGTTTGCAAGGCAAAGCAAACTTCCTTCACCGTTTCATTTGCAACTACACCGAGATAACTAAAGGATTCATGTAGTTACTGCAGAAAAACACCCCTTTCATCTAGGATGACACCGCCCAATGTTCATTTGATGCTCTCAAGCACACCTTGACCCACGCACCTTTGTTGCACCCTCTGGAGTATAAAAAGGACTACATCCTTTACTTGGCCGCCTCCACTTCCACTATTCCAATGGTGTTAGTTCAGGAGGACCCCAACGGTGAAGAACATGTGATTTATTACCTGAGCAAGAGTCTATCTAGACCCGAACTCTAATATTCACATGTAGAGAAACTGGCTCTGGCATCATTCATCGTTGTCCAGAGATTCTTCCATTACATCTTATTACACACCACCATGGTGATTGCGGACTCCAACCCCATGTACCACGTCTTGACATGTCAAGTACTTGGGGGAAAGTATTCTAAATGGATCGTTATCCTTCAGGAATTCGATCTTGAATTTATGAAGTCCAAAGCTAAAAAATCCCTGGTGTTTGCAGAGCTTATCTGTGCTCTCCCTCGTGTCGATGAAGACATCGAACCTAGAGATTCTCTCCCCGATGAATCTCTTTTCCTCATCAACACCTCTAATCCTTGGTACAGAGATATCCTCCTTTACCTTCAAACCCAACGTTTTTAGCCTAACATTTCTCGTGAAGAGCGTCGACGTATTCGTCACCACTCTTGTCGTTATCTTATCATCGGCGACACCTTGTATCGTCGTGGTATTGACACTATCCTTCGACGATGTCTGATTCATAAGGAGGATGAACGTGTTTTGAACGATTGTCACCTTGGCACCTATGGTGGTCACCTTTCTGGGATGGCCACAGCCTAAAAAATCCTATGTGCCGGCTACTTTTGGCCCTCGATTTTCAAAGATTGTATCGAGGCCGTAAAAACATGCCCACCCTTCCAAGTCTTTAACAAGAAGACACGCACCCACCCTACTACGTTTCACCCCATCATCGCCATCGACCCCTTCACCAAGTGGGGTATCGATTTCATGCAATGTAAGCCTACCTTAGCCGGGGGGCATGGTTATATAATCGTCGTCGTCGACTACTTTACCAAATGGGTTGAGGCTATGCCTACCTTTCTGAACGATGGTTGTACCGCAACTCTGTTTCTTTTCAACCATATCATAACTCATTTTGGTGTACCACACGCCATTGTCACTAATCACGGTGCACATTTCAAGAACTAGATGATGAGCGAACTGCATGTCAAATTGGGTTTTCGCCATGAAAACTCATCCCCTTACTATCCTCAGGCCAACGGACAAGTTGAGGCCATCAAAAAAGTCCTGAAAACCATAATTCAATGCATGGTAGGGGAAAACAAGACATCATGGCATCTACAAATCTTTTCCGCTCTCTGGGATTATCGCACTTCCGTGAAAACCGCAACTGGATTCACTCCTTTCCAGTTGGTGTATGGCATCAAAGCCATTCTACCAATCAAGTGTGAAATTCCATCACTCAAACTTAAAGTAGAACTCCTACCCCATACTTCTGCCAAAGAAGAACGTTTCTTATATCTATCCAATATGGATGAAACACGTCATGATGCCGCTCTTGCTAATGAGGCACATCAGAAACGAATTAAGAGTCAGTACGACAAATCCGTCCATCCTCAGACTTTTGCAGGAGGGGAATTAGTCCTCGTCTATGACCAAGCTCATGAAAAATTGGGGACAGGTAAGTTAGAACCTCTGTGGAACGGTCCCTACATCGTGAAACATGCTCTACACAGAGGTGCCTACGAATTAGTAGATTATGATGGAATTTCCCTAGGAGAGCCCCGAAACGGGCTTTACCTTAAAAATTACTATGCTTAGATTACCCAGCATGTGCACTTTGTACATTATTGTATTTTAGTTTGGTTTGTCTATTTCTTTCACGTGCTTGAGTCTTTACCTTTGCCACTCATGACTGTGCTTGTGTTTTCATGCGCAGATGACGTCTTCCTTTCCTATCTTTTTCGGGTTTGCAGATGGTGCTAGTCGACGTACCTGGAACATTGCTTCGGCAAC
This sequence comes from Picea engelmannii, assembly GCA_009831015.1. Classification (NCBI taxonomy): domain Eukaryota; kingdom Viridiplantae; phylum Streptophyta; class Pinopsida; order Pinales; family Pinaceae; genus Picea; species Picea engelmannii. The sequence goes on from ML808032.1 coordinate 156,325, forward strand.
ATGGGTCACTTACCAATTTGACGAGGTGGTGAATTCAGGAGGTATCTTCTTAGGACCAGCAACCAATAATATGGCAGAATATCACGCTGTCATCAGACTGTTGACCCAAGCCTCCTCCCTAGGTATCTCTCGTATCATTGTTTACTTAGACTCCCAACTCGTGGTCTATCAACTCAACTGTATCTATGCTATTCGTAATCTTATCCTGCTACGTCTCCACCCGCAATTTTTCTGTCTTGAACGAATGTTTGATTACATTGAATATAGACACATTCCAAGAGAACTCAACAGTGTTTCAGATTCGTTAGCTAATTACATCATGGATCGATATCTCACCCATATATAAGATTTAAGGAAAGAAAAATTGTACATCACATGTAAATTAAAAACACATCATAGACACCATCATGTACAAATCATTTGGCACTGTAAAAACTTGGAATTGTATATATATATATATATATATATATAGCGTGACTGAAATGTTTTGATTACATCAAAAAGTATGTAGAAGAGAAAAATGTTGGGCCTTTAAACCCATACAACATCGCCTGACAAGGCATACAAAAATACAGTCACCAGAGAGACTCTAATCTCTCTGCACTACATTGTGCTGGGAGTAACATATCACTGTGCGCACTACGCGTCTCAGTAGAGAATTGACATTCTCTAGCACTCCCATAGTGTGCCTCTGTAGATGTAAAGGCACTTCTCCCCTCTGCAGAGGAGGAATGCCCATCTTGAGGCCTTGGAGGTTTCTTTCAACCTCCCGAAGACCTATCACTGGTACTCCCGAGTCTGCTACAACCAGAGCACCCCCACGACGTCCTGGTATCAGTATATCGGTCGAGTGCACTGTTCCCTTGTCTACATGTTGAAAACAATGCATCTTTTAAAAACTCTTCTATATACCCAAAAAAATACATATACATTAAAAACTTAAAAAACAAAAACTAGGCAAGGTATTTCTCAGTCTCTTACCTGACACATCCCAATCTTCCCCTGTGGGTAGAATCAAATCCATACTCTCGTGGAAATCCACCTCATCATACGAGAAGTCTTCTATCCAGAGATACCGTCGTCTCAACCAATCAAAGAAATCACCGGTGAAATGAAACTCTGACTCTGCTACTAGTCTCGGAGACATACTAGTCCACCTCTCCATCCGTGGTTCATCCATTGGTTGCACTGCCAGTGCTATCTGAGGCTGCATCTGGGGGATGCTCTCTAAGAAAAATGAGACCAGAAAAGAGCCGTAACTGAACTGTTTATGTCCCATCCTGTACCATGAAACCCGTTCCTTCACATTCCGAAGGAACCCTGCACTCCAGTTGAACAGTGTTGGTTCCAAACACTGTACACCATAAGCCACCTGTGATCTTGACACCAGATGTGTGCTAGTACTACCCGTAACACTCGTGATGGCAAATAAAATGGACCGGAGGGGTAGCTCTCAGATATCCTTGATAGGAATCCTACCCCCTACCAGTCTTGCCCCTGGGACATAGTGACGTGCCAGATACACGCCCACTTGCTCAGGTAGTGTCCTCTACCCGGAAAAAGATATGGGAACCCCTCTTTTCTAGAGGCCAGTCAAGAAATACACGTATTCCAACTTGATAGTTAGAAACTGTGTGCCAATCTGGAATCCTTGCTCCGCGATATCCCATAAGTCGATTATGTGTTCGAGCAACAAAATCTCCTTCTTCATTTTTTTCAATTTGAAGAATTTTAGTAAGCCACAAGCTCTCAATTCGGCCCAGGTGTGGGGAATCCGCAAGGCAGCCAAGTCATCAATCTCATGCTCTCATTCTTTCCACTCGATCATGGTCACCGAAATCACCTACAAAACAAAAAAATAAAGAATTTCATTATTTCAACATTTTGGCAATTTCGACAATTTTCAAAAGCAATTTAAAACATGAAATCAAATGCCCACATTATTTAAAGAGACCACACCCTCTTTTATAATCATCATTCCCTCTCTTAGTCATTCAATATCCATCACACAACAATAAAAACGTTTTAAAATGAAAACGATTTCCCTTATGGTTGTGTGGGCATATGTGAGAATTTCTTATGGGTTCTTTGACAAAAATGACCCATCCACTTAGGTATTAAGGCGTTGGAATAATGGCCATCACTTTCTAAAAAAAAAATTCACAAAGAATGTCTTATTCCCATCACTTTTAAAAGAGGTCGATTTGATCTTTTTGGGGTGACTTAGGGATTCATTTTTAAATTAAATGTTGCTATGAAAATGAATATTAAACCATGTGTTTGAAATAAGCGGAGATGAACATCTACCTGGTCCAAACGGCAAGAGAAATGGTCAACCGTAGCTCCGGTATCAAGCAAAATGAGATCCACCTCCAAAATGAGAATCTCCACTGCTACAAATCCTTGTGCAAAATGAAATGGTAAATGAAATTTTCATTGTATTACTATTTATAAATTTCCATTTTTTATAAGGTATAGTCATTTATGGGTTTCTCTAACAATATAATGTCTTCACTAAACCTCTGGATTGTAGTTTTGACATCACAGGTTTCCTGGCAGTTCTGATCGATTATTTACCTTGTCACATTCATAAGCATGGTCTTGGTTCATTCTCAAGCTCAAAAATATGAGAACGCACCAGGTAAACTTTTATCTCTTTTTCAGACCCGTATGGACACACAAAAAAGGAACCCCCCTGGAGTCATCTTTAAACTCTTCTCAGACTCTCTAAATATGAAAATATTGTCGAGTGATATTGCTTCCTTTCACACTCGTTAAAAGGTTTGAAAGGGCATCTTTCGAGCGATAGTTTATCTCTTTTTCGGTCTCTCTAGACTACTATACGAAAAAGGAACTGAGAGAGTTCTCTTTCAAGTGTTTTTCCAAACTCTATAATCCTGAAAAACCTTCGAGTTTTCTGTCTTTGGACTCGCTAAAGCACACATCGACAGACCCATACGGGATTGAACCCTTACTTCTTCTAGTTCGATTAAAAGGAAGAGGAACTTACCGAAGGTGAGTTATATCGAGCATGTGTTATCCTCCTCGAGCTCATTAAATCAAAAAGAGGTACTCGTCTATCTAGATGGGGGAAAATTTGAAAGAAGCAAGCCAAGCAGTCTCTTGAGAACATTACCAAGCAATTCTTAGAGTCACCCTTGAACACGACACTTTGTCATATGCACACATTATAACCTGCTGAACCTCTGCACTGAGCCAATCCTTTGAGTTTCTTTCACTCCTTTGGATCACCCGATGCAAGTCACATCATCCACTGCATCATCAATTTTTGGTCCATGTCATGTTTTTCTATTGTGCCTCAGTGTTCAAGGGAATTATCTTCCTCGAGAGTCAGCCATCCCAAATATCTTGCCTTAAAACCTGTGTCAATCCATGTCCATCTGATCTGCCAATTACATCTCTATGTTCGTTTCATGTCGTTGATGGGGGATACATCAAGGCCCTCCTTCAACGAGTCTATCCCTATCGACTTCAACACATTATCCAGGAATCAGACTTAGAAACTAGTTAGTACTTTGGGACCTGCATGCCTCAATGGCAGGCCTCCTCACATTCGGTAGTAGGTTTACATCATTGACCTCTGATCGGATGATTCCATGGATTTTCGACTCTAGATCATCCATTCACATTCATTGGAATGTACTAGGGTACCTTGGGAATCATTGACATTAATGGTGATCTCCCTCGCACTTGTTAACGGTTTACACCATTGACCGGTAATCAAGTGGTTTATGCCATGTTCGACATCAGGACATCTATTCACATGGTTAGAATCGTACCACATTGGGATCGATATGAAGACCCTGGGTTGAGTAATCACTTTGATATATGCTTTTCCCAGGCTACGAAGGAGTTTGTCTTGGACAAATGATGCATACATTGTTACATAGATCCACTTTGTATTGGTCATGGCTATGTCTTGTCATCTCGTAGATCCACTGTGTATTCTTCGTGGCTACGGTCAGTCCATGTCATTAGAGTATAGATCCACATTGTATCCTTGGTGGCTATACCTTTTCATCAATACAATTATGGATCCGCAACATATTTTATGGTGGCCATATCTTGCAAGTTTTGATCACCCAAGCATAGGTATGCCTACCTTGGGTTTTGAAATATGTCATGATATTTGTTGGATGTTTGTGTGCAACTTCCGTCAGGTTCTTTGAGTCTATACCCTTTCTTGAACGTCTACAAAGCATTTCAGTTATCAGTTCACATCTTCCAAATTCATACTTTGGGGGTCAATCTGTTACACCTCAATATTTCTCACTTCGATAAGTGTCGTAAGTGTCGCATGTTCCTCTCAACTGTCACAAGTGTCGCATGTCATTCACAAGTATCACAAACATCAAACAAAGCATACTGCCATGATGATGACACCAAGAAGACACTTAGAATATATTTGACACTTAATGTGAAGGAGGGAGAATGATTAACTAAAGTCAAGGAACTCTTACCACCTAAAAGGAGCTCTTTAACAAGGGTTTTGAAGAAGAGTGCTCCTCTACATCAGCCTTAGGAGCATTGGCGCTCCCTTATAAGGGCTTAGGGAGCATTATAATGACAAACTGCCCTTCTGGAAGAGCGCTATCCATCCTTAGAGTGTTGGCACTCCTCTTAAGCCTCCTAGGGAGCGCTATAGCACCCTGATGCCCCTTTTGAGGGAGCGCTGCCTAATCTGGGTAGTGGTTGGCCCATTGAGGAGAATAAGGGAAGGATCTTTCAAGTTTGGAAGGCAGTTGCACTCAAATTCTTGGTTCAATCAGAAGATCCTTGATCTAAGGAGGGAATTCCTCAACCTACCCTAAAGATAACTCAAGAGGTTAAGCTTCTCTTAACCTATATAAGCAGGCTCTATGATGGTGAAAAGAGGGAAGAATTGCTAGCATGAAACCTATGATCTCATAGGAAACACACAGTCAGCCAAAGGAGAGTGATCAGTGAAGCTTCTATCATCCAGGTCATGGATCTTTCGAGCAAGGGTTAGACAAAGGGGACTTGACGAAGCTGTCGCATTCGCATCTACGATTGTAAGTACTGTTGTCATTATTCTCATTAATATGACACGCTTGGCCTGTTTCTTTCTAGTTTGTGTCTGATCTTACATGAACTTATCGTTAATAGATAGATTTGTTTTCAAGCTAATATCAATAGAGTAGGAAGTGGTCGTACTTTGTTTGTCTACAGGGCTCATCAAGGAGTGAAAGATTGGAGCTCAACTCGGAGCGTACAGGGACAAACGATGATAAAAAGGTACTTTTGTTCTCCTTCCCCCTCATGCATTAGTTTGTATAGATTGGAAAGGAAGTCAGTGTCCACGTTAAGCACTTTCTGTCTTATACTTTAGGGTCTAGCTCTTTGAGGCAATCTACCTGTCCACAGGGAGATTTTCCTACAACAGCTATGACAGAGACCCAAAAACCTGAGAGGTATAACTCTTGTCAAAGGAAAGGATGACTGTCTCACCTTCAACAAAAATTCTCTCCACAAGCACACTGCTGATAGTTCAACAGCAAGTGTGTGCACACGAGCTATGTAAATTCAAAGCACGTGTACATGCGTGATGGCCTTGTAGAGGCTGCATGTATATCTGAAACTCTGAGACAAATGAAAATCTAAGCAAGCTAGCCCAAGTAGAGACTACTAGTACTCAGAACCAGAATCTCTTGAATACTTAGACACTTACTTTAACAGAAAAGAGAAAACAATTCAAGGAAAACTTCATAGAACAAACCAATCTGAGGTAAAACCTAAGCTATAGACTGCAAACAACAAAGACTAGAAAGAGTTCCAGAAAACCCCTGAGAAGGACTAATTCTGACAGGGAAGAGGATGACTGCCTCTTTAAAATAAATTTTTTGGAATCATACATGCGACTGACACTTCCTTTGCTAGCGTGTACACGTGGGCTGTGAGAATGCAGGGCATGGGTACACTCATGCAGACCTTATATAGTCCACGTGTACCTCTGTGGGTCTAGGAAAAAAACTACAGTCAAGAAAAGAAACAGAGATAACTGGTATGGAAGACCAAAATCTCTATTAGCTTAGACTTTTGCAGAAACTTTAAAAACATGAAATGAAACGAGTTCTTAAAAATATTCAAAAAATATTCCCAGAAACCCTAGACTATCCCCAATATGGTCGCCAATTATGTTGTGAGTTGGAAATCCCTCTACAGACTAATACTTAAGGTTTAATTATGCATGCAAAAAAGACCTAAATATTTCTACTTTCTACCATCGTCCTAGACCTAATCCACATTATTCTTAAGCAAATACATAGTTAAGAAGATCAAGTGAGCATACCTTATTTTGGGTGTTTGATATTGATCCTTCCTCATGCTTGATATCTCTTTGACTGCAACTCTCTTCCCAAGGTTGACCTGCATTCACACAAGACAAATAACAAACTCCACATGCACTTGATATATAGATTAATGGGTTAGGATTCAATAAACAAGTATGCAATAAACCATGAAAACCTCATATGGTGGGAAGGGAAAAGTACTTCTTTATTATTAACTTCAACAAATCAATTTACAATGATGAAGCCGACCAATGCTCCATGAACCTAGTCCTGGGCTCCTCTTCAACTATCCTCCAACTTCTTTGCTCTATCTTTCTCTTTGCACAAGGATAGCTAAAGGGTTCGGACAAAGGGAATGCGCAATCAGGTATAGTTTCTTTACTATGATTATCCTCTTCCAAATGGGACCCCTAACCCTTCTTTTATAGGCTAGAAGAAGCTAGGTATTTGGTCGAACCCTTGGCCATGCATGGTCAGAAGGTTTAGTTAACTCACCCAAAGCTGTGTGTTCTGTCAACAACTTTCCTTTTTTCATGCTTTTTTAGGTACACGCTGGTTTTTTTGGGTCAGCTAGCATGTACACGCATGCAATAATGGAGCAGGGCACGTGGGCCTTTATAAAAGAGGTTTTTAAGAAGAGTTTTTCAATAGTGCTTTGGCAAAGAAGGAATATGAGATGGCTTGATGCTAGGTAACCATGTCTGGTAAAAATTAGGGTTATAACAAGAAGGACAAAGTGAGGGGACTCTTCCCTCACTTACTTGTTGATTGATGAAAGATTTTGGTGGTCCAAAAATCTCTCAGTGGGAAGGTGTGATCTAAAATGGATCTAGAGAAGGCTAAGAACAAATCAAAACTCACAAAGGCAACTCAAAACGCTCAGAATGGCTCCAGCAGACAAAGAAAGGGAAAAAATTGAAAGTTCCCATAACTCAGTGAAAATGTAATGATCACAAATAGCGCATCACAATATTTCTACCGATGCAAATGGCTTGTCAAACAAAGTTACAGATTGAAATATATTTGTGGTCAAAGTTTGGTCAACTTAGCCTAGTCAACAAGGGATGAGTCAACATCCATATTGTTGACGTCAACATCCATACAGATGACATCAACATCCATATAGTGCATGTGGTAGGAGAAGGGAAGTGACACATATCATGCTAATGTCATCATGATGACATGGAAACACTAGAGGCTGCCACGTGTCACCCGATTATTGGCTTTTAGGACCGATCCATGGACCAGTCGGATCATGCCATGTGACGGTCCATACATTCTGTACGGATGACATGTCATGATGACATGATGCATTGACATGGAATTTTGAATTGGAAGGGGGAAGCATGGCCCAATGATAGGCCGCCACATGGCCCAATCAAGCACTACTACATATTGAAAAAATTTCGATGACCACTTGCAATGAAAGTACTCTTTCATCGCAACATGCAAGAGAAAAAGTTCAATTTTTCTAAATCCACCCCGTATTCATTGCTATCTCGACGCATGTACTTTGACTAAATTATTATGGTCAATGTTCGTCACAAGAACGACACTCACTATTGTTTCATCTATGTTTTTGTCGCAAGAACGACACTCACTATAACCATTCTCGTATTCGCCAAAGTGACCTAAATATAACAAAATAAATATCTCTCTATTTGATAGGTAATCCTAATTAAACAAATAAAAATCTCTCCATAAATTAACAATGGTAACCCTAGTTAATAAATTTCAGAGACTTCCTTTCAAGAATATAACTATAGCATGAAGATATTAAGTCTAAATTATTCCCTACTATCATTATATCAGTGGGAACATGGGCCAAAACATAGGTGGCCTGAGCATGGATAGATTCAGAGTTTTGGTACTTACCTGAATCGTCTGGATGTCTGAATCTCCTCTCGCAATTCAGTCAACCCTTCTCGCCTTGTATTCCCGCGATTTCAAATCCACAACATTTTAGTTTAGAAAAAATATTTATGAATGCATTTCCAGTTCAGAATATTAGTGGAGGATAATAATGATAGTAAGAATATATATATGAAATTGTTGATAGTAAGAATAAAAACATGGCCAAATAAAAAGTCATGAAACCTGACAGCACAATTCACATTTGGAATATCCTCCTTTTTTTATGGGACCAACACTCGATGCATTTCATGTGAGCATATTGTGTAGCAAAAAGAACACATGTTTTGCATGAACATGTTTATGATAAAATATGACAAAATACTTGACACCCATAAACCTATCATTCATCATAGATGAAAACATATAAGCCACTTTTATCTATCTCCTAAACCTTGTACCTTCAAGGTGCTAGAACAGGCACATGGAATATCCATATTTCCTTTATTAATGAAAGGCAAAGTTATTTAAAAAATGAGATGAAATTTGGTGAATACAAATATTTATAAAAAAGTTTTTGCAAATACATAAATTCATTCTTTTGGTAAATCAGCTAAATTTTTATTGATATGCATTTTATATGAAAATACATTGATCAAAAGATTTTAACCCATAATGTTTTCAATCTGCCTTCTAGGTCGCACTAACCATTGTCATTGACCATCTCATACAAAAGGATGTCAATATCAACAAGATAAACATAATCCTTGTTCAAATTTCAGGGACTTCCTTTCGAGAATATAACTATAGTGTGAAGAGATTATGTCTAAATTATTCCCTATTATCATTATATCACTGGGAACATGTGCCAAAACATAGGTGGGCTGAGCACGGATAGAGTCAAAATTTCGGTACATACCTGAATCGTCTAGATGTCCAGATATCCTCTCAGCATTCGGTCAACCCTTCTCGCCTTGTATTCCTGGGATTTCAAATCCACAACATTTCAGTTCAGAAAAAATAATTATGAATGCATTTACAATTCAGAATATTAGTGGAGGATAATAATGATAGTATATATATATAT
>ML808032.1:226281-253162 GCA_009831015.1 Picea engelmannii
CCATGATGGCCTCCACGTCCACCCGCTAGTCCTACCAGGATTTCTCCAAACAAGATACAAATGGCAGAATGAGGAGGTTTCCATGTCCTGTAGGTACAGAGTTAGCCGAGGCTTTCCCCGATCCCAATGAATCAGTTATTGCAACAGTTGATGGTGGTTGGACATCGTTTCCACCATAAATGGGAAGTCCAGAAATGACTGTAAGCTGGTCATTTCATTCACAGGTCCTTTGGAACACGATTGCATCTGACTGAAGTCCACGAACGTCTAGAGAATGCAGGTGCAGTAAACACACAGGCGTAATGCCATCAATGCAATGTCTTGAATTGTCTTCTATGTTTCGCTCTAAGTATTTAGAGGAGTTTTCTCATATTTTGTAGAGATCGATGGTTGAGCAGAGCTCCCTGGTTGTAAAATTTTAATGAAGTATTGATGTTCTGGTTATGTATGAACTTTGGAGACTTCTTGCCTTGTGAATGCCAGTTTCTTTCATGTCTTTGTTTACACTGTGTTAGAGCAGCTCGGAATTGGAGGATCCAGTAGAGCTGTAATTATTATAGGATGATGTTGTAATGGATCACTGTAATAGTTACGGAGCCTCTAATCAGTCCCTGTAATTCTCTTAGCGCTGAATGACTTGGAATTGGAGGATCCAGTTAAGTCCTCTTTCAGCTTCTTGAAGCCCTGAACCAGGAGGATCCTGTTTTCAGAGTTTTTCCTCTGCAAACTGCTGCAAGCCTGATGCCCAGAGCTGTTTGTCCACTTTCTCCTAAGTCTTCCACCTGTTCATGTTTAAATAAACCCACTGGCTGAAGTTAGGATTCCAGACCTCCTCTGTCCTTATGAACCAGACTCAGTCCCTGAGTTAGAGTGATACCTCCTAGAGCCGTTATCTCCATTTGATCACCCTTCATAAACAAATCGTGACATAAAACTGATGGGCGTTGGGCTCTGCTCCTGCAAGCAATCCAGGAGTGACTTCTAATGCTAACACAAAGATATCATATTTTTTCTTATGAATTTTCAATCTCCTCCAGAATTGGATAAATCGAAGTTCAGATCATTAAAATTAAGATCAGTAAAATACTGCATTATTGATCAGATCTTACTCTGGAAAGACCCTCATGGCATTTTGTTGAGGTGTGTAGATGAAAAAGAGTCCAAACAATTTTTTTGTGATCTACATCATGGTGTTTGCGGAGGCCAACACCATTGGAAAGCTACTACATTCAAAATTCTCAGGGCAGGCTATTACTGGCCAGTTCTATTCTCAGATATTTTTGCTCAGGTCGGGGCATGTGAACCCTGTCAGAAATTTGCTGGAAAATAGAAACTTATGTCTCTGCCTCTGAAACCAATTATCACTCATGGACCATTTCAATAGTGGGGCTTGGATTTCATCGGGGAGATCAATCCTTCATCCCCAGGGAAGCATAGATGGATTCTTACAGCCACAGATTACTTTACAAAGTGGATCGAAGAAATTCCAACTTGAAATGCAACAGACAAGGTAATCATGGATTTTATTGAAGGATATATATTTTCCAGGTTTGGCTATCCTAAAAAACTAGTCACTGATAATGCACAAGATTTTAAATCCAATCCCATGATTGATTTCTGCAATAAGTATAGTATCAAATTGGTCCACTCTACTCCCTACTACCCCCAAGGGAACGGGTTAGCAGAGTCCTCCAATAAAAGATTGATAAGGATTATCAAAAACCTACTGGCAGAAACTAAAAAATCATGGGATTCCAAGTTAAAGTTTTCCATATGGGATGATCGTATCAGTAAAAAAAATTCTATTGGGACCTCTCCTTTCTAGATGGTATATGGGACAGAAGTTATTCTTTTGACTCAATTAGGCCTACTAGTTTTAAATTTTTTACAAGAAGAGTTAGAAGAACCCAATGATCTCCAAAGGAGAATTTTTCAAATGATTGAGGTTCAGCAGGTCAGAGAACAGATGAATCAAAAAGTTGTTGCTCATCAGAGCAAAGTCAAGGCCACATTTGATAAAGGAACTAAGAAAGATGTTTTTAATGAAGGATATTTGGTGTTAAGGTGGGATGCTAGGAGAGAGGATAAAACAAAACATGGTAAGTTCGATAACCTATGGTATGGTCCTTTCAAAATAGCCAAGGTAATGGACAATAACACTTTTCTCCTGCATAATCTATATGATATAGAAACTTTTGGAAGCCCAGTGAATGGGAGGCTCTTGAAACACTATTTTCTTTAAAGACTTATTAGGTTTTCAGCTTGTAAAATAGTTTTTCCTTTCAATAAAGACTCCATATACCCAATGGACTTGTGTTCTACAGTTGTGTTGTGAATAAAGACTAACAAATGCGGGGAGATCAGTGAATCATAAATAAAGGAAAAGGCATTGGTCTGCAGTTCTTGGATTTTTCTTTCAAAAATCCACCCCAAGAAGGAGCCAGTGTTAGTCTCTATTTTTTCCTTTGATTTAGTGAAAAAATCTAATTCTAGAATCCTCCCTACATGTACTTCATTATTTGCTTTCATTTTATTTTTATCTTTGTTTTGAGTTTTCTATGTTTCAGATTTTAGCTTTTCGAATAATTTTCTTAAGTTTGGGGTTTAAGACATGGTTTTAGGAGAATTGTCATATCATATGCCTATTTGAATCTTGCAAATTCAAATTTCTTCCAAAGTTATTAATAGCGCTACTGGAATAACGTTATTCCCATAGCGCTAATGTAATCATGTGATGATAAGCGCCAACCACCCTGATTCTGTTATGATTACACAAATCGTGGACTGATAATCCCCTTGTGTCCCATGATATCTCTTGAATCATTATACATTTCAAACCGTTACATGATGGGATCATTATGTACCTGCAAATACCCTCTTCAAATCAGTCAATTTCCAAACATCATTTTATGATCTTGTCACTTGTCGTTCTAATTTGTTGAATTATAAGCGTAGGTATTTTTTCAGAAGAAACTGTTATATGATAACAGTTGCAGGTTGTAAATTCAACTTCCAAACAGTGTCGAGTTGTAGCATCGTGTTAGTGATATGGCACCTAAAATAAGTGCGCAAGTTGTCAGAATGGAACCCGAGGATGCTAAGCTTCTTGAAGCATATCCGTAGATGGCGCAGAGATTTAAAGACACTGCCCAGTTCAAATTCCTCACCACCTTCCAAGGTTATGACGAACATGTATCTATGGTGTTTGCTCAGAACTTTGATGGTTTCGAAGTGGAGATCGAAAAATTGTTGATGCTAGTGACAGAACAATCTATCGCCAAAGCTTGTAGATTGGTAGTTGGAGGAGAATGATGGTGGAAGAAGGAACATGTAGTCACAGAGTTTGTCAATCAATTTTTGCTACCAGATAAGTAAAACCCGAATTGGATAAATGGAGTCCCTCACAGTTGTATTAGATAGGAATGGAACACTGCTTTAATCATAATCCACAGGTATATCACCTGCGAAGGCATATTTTCATTGATATACATCTACCAAATTAGGTTTTTAATGCATATAAACGGAGATTATCCTTTAAATATGCCTTAATTTCTACTCAAAATCCTGGGAAAGATGTCAAAAAGAGTGTAGTCACACCCTGCCACTGCAAAGAGTAGCTTGTTTCATCAAGTCTTTATTAAGACTCTGGTCATTTCTGCTCTGAGGGAGGTACATAAACCCTAGAGGTGGTTGATCCAATCCCTAAATCCCGATCCACAACCTAGCAAACAGAAAAGGGGAAAAGGGAAAAGTGTTGTTACATAGAAACAGAGTATTCCAATTGATAAAACCCTTTCTAAAGAGGAAATCTCTGACATCAGGGTGACAAAAGCTAGCAGAGGTAAGAGACCCAAATTGGATACAAAAACCGAAGAGTTTCTTGAGGAAGATGTAAAAATGGAAGTAGATTTTGATGAAGATTATGATGTTAAAACTACATTCAAGCATAAAGCGCCAGAAACCAGTAAGAAAGATGTTGCAGTCAAAAGGCAGAAGAAGAAATATGTGCATGTATCTCGAAACCCTAGGAGTAATTCTACTAAAGTTACCAACAAATATAGGCTAAGGTCCAAAGTTATTTTCGATCCCTCAATCAAAAAAAAATATGTCATAGTTATAGAGGATCATTCTAAGGATGCTAAAGCAGATATCAAACAAAAGATAGGAAAAACCCCATTACATAAAGAACCAACAAAAAGAGGTAAGCAGACTGTTCCATTTCCTATAGGACCTGTAACAAGAGATGCTACCAAATTGTCAAGAGCTAAAGCATCTTCTAAAGGTATAAGTAGGGTTCCTGGAAATAAAGAAAGCAACCTTATAGATTCAGTCCATATATCATACATCCCTGAAGCCATGGATTCAGCTAGTTCAGATGAAGAGCACAACTCAGGATTGGTTTTTAGGTACCAGATTAAACTAAGAGAGCTTAAGGTTTACATAGATCTTAATGAGCCTGCACCTTCAGATGAGTTCCCCGAGTTCAGGGTTAAAGTCAGAATTGACAAAGAAAAGATCAGAGAACTCCAGAAGATGGTAAAACAGCTGAAGAAAGAGAAGGTGCATGTATAACATTGGAGTGACAGGAAGCAAGAAAGGATTCAAGGTTTCAAGAGGAAGAAAAGAGAGCAAAGAGCATTTCTCAAAGAACTCATAGAAATAAATTTCAAACTCTATTGGCATAACATCATACTTACAAACAAAGCTCGAATAGAAGACTGCCAAGGCTATTGTTGTTATCATACCCTAAAAGATTTATGGAGATTTTGGCACATTCTCAATTTTGATGTTTACCAGGGAACAAAGAAAGACTTACTTATTTTGGCTTATGAAAGGAAAATACCTCGAAAGGTGTGACTAGATCAAACCTATTACTATTTTGTAGGATCGAATGTAATGTTGAAAGGATCATTCAAGATTAAGTTGTTGAGAGAATATCTATTGTTGTAATGTAAATTCTCTTTTTGAGCTAACCTCCCTAGTAGATAGATGAAATCAGATCTTATCATTAATGGCATACTAGAAATTAGGATCTAATATTGTTTGGATAGTTTAAGTAAACAGAGGAAAGGCTCTGTTATGATCGAAAAATTGGATATCCAGGGGACCTGTTTTGAAATTCCTTGCAAAGAAATTCCTGTTCTATTTGATACTTAATAGAAAATGCATATGAATGGTTGGATTCTCTTTTCTACTATGTTCTTCCATATGCATGCTGGAGTTCATTATTCAAATTGCAATGCATTTGTTTTCTTGAATATCAATTGATACAATAAAGAATTTGTTGTGGTGATTATTTTCAAGTTTTGATTTCAAGCTGATGTTCTTGTTTCTTGATGATATTTTGAGATAAGAATTTATTGAGAGGTTGACAAATTGAAAACTTCACTTTCCCTTTTCCTTATTTTTCTAATACATCTATCTGCCTACCCCTTAACCAGTCAATGGGATATCTTTTGTTCTTATTCTGAATTTCTTGTTTATTTTAAACCTTGAGCCAGTTTTCAACCACCTTATTCAAAAAAGACAAACCATAAAAACCCTTAAAACACTTTTGCAATAACTCGATGATGCCCTAGCTTTCCCTCTCACAGTCAAGTGAAACTTTAGGGACTAACAGGATGGATTATGTATGAATAATTCTACTGAAGATTGTGCTTGTGATAGCTTTGTTTTAGCTTTCCAAGTCAGGTTGTGTGTACTCTTCATCAAAAGAATTGGAGCAAAAGGTGTGTATGTGTTGAGGAAAAGGGCCATCGAAAGGGACCTTGCAACATCAAGGCACATGTTGTATTATCCATTTTCATCAATATAATACAGTAATACATTTCTTTCCTATAAAAGTGTCTCCATTTTATTGCATAACTCCTTGATTTTATGCATAGGTTCCATTAGAATGTGTCAATTGGGTGTAGTTTGGACGGTTGTGAGGAATGATTGTTATCCTCCCCACCGAGGTTCAATTCCCATAATGACATGAATAAATCTCATAATGAGTATGTTGTAATGGCTTCGAGCCTATGTGTATTGGAAAGTTGCCTTTGATTCAAAATTGAATAGCAAGGCAACTGTTATTTCCACATGAAAAAAAAAAGTTCCATTAGAATATATATACCGTTGCTCTCTCTTTGTTGGTTTGTGTTTCTAAATAGGCTCAAAATCCCACAAACCTTGAGATGGAGCAAGGAAAATACTAGCAAGGATCAAACATTGTTTAAATTGTATGTCATTTATCCCTCATTAAGCTAGTATACATTACAATGGAAATCTAAGGAAAAGTTTGCATTTTGTCATGTTTTGTTCTAATTTCTTGTTTAAGTTAGGGAGATTAGTTCATGTCAGCACTTACCAATTCATCCAGTAACAATTAGAAAGCTGATTCAGAGGAGAATAACATTGAATTTGATATAATTTGGAGAATTTTGATATATTTATTCATGTATTGAGTAGAAAATGGACCAGTAGCATTATTTGGAAAAAAAATTATAATATGCATAATTCTAACAAAATGGTTGCTTTCACATTTTTCACTATTAGGGAGTATAACCATATCAGTTCAATATAAGAATTCATATTCAATAAATGGAGAAAGGAGAGGGATCCTTCAGTCATGATAAAGAAGCCAAAGGTGAAAATATCACTGTTGGTAATGTAGGGACATAATCAAATGGGCACAAGAGCGGAGGGGAACAAGAAACCTTAATAGAGATTGTGAGAAGCCTAAAAATAGAAGTGCAGAGTTACAAAGAAGACAATGAGAGGTTGATGAGAGAACAAATCCAGATAAATTATCAAGTATTGCAAAGCCTAAATCAGTTGCATGGTCAAGCAAGGAATGGATCAGACTTAAGGTAGGAAGAAGAAGAAAGACATCACGAAAGAAGAAGTAACTACATAAGAGCTGCCCATTCAAGAAGTGCCAGAAAAACTCATAGAAATCACTCACCACCTTACTCAGCAAGAAAATTCTATGCATCTGAAGACTCCATAAGAAGTACAAAAGTGTCCCTTGTTAGGCACCAAAGAAGAAGGCATGAATTGGACAGTTTGCAAGGAGAGTTGAGGAAACTTAAGCCACCATCCTTTGATGGTGAAAGAGAAAGGGAAGATGATTTTGAAGCATGTTTTATTGGACTCAAGAGGTATTTTCAATTTCATAACTACTCCTCAAGCCTAGAAGAAAGAATTGCACATACCATTTACATGGGAAAGTTGATATGTGGTGGGAGCAGTTGAAGCAAGTTGAGCACATTAATGAGATTTGGATCACTTGGAACCAGTTCAAGAAATATTTTCATAAGGAGTACCTTTCATAACACTTCCATGACAAGAAGATGCAAGATTTATTTGAGCTAAAGTTGGGAAGCATGACCATGATAGAATATGAGAAGAGGTTCTTGGAATTGTTTAAGTATGTAGGATTTATCAAATATGAAAAAGTGAAGATACAAAGGTTTTTAAGTGGATTTCCATCCTTTTATAAAGAAACGATTCAATATGATGATCCCGGGACGTTGATTGAGACCATCGGGAAGGCTAAGTATCTATATGGTCAAGGAAAGGGTAGAGAATCCATGGAGAAATCTTGGAAGGATAAGAAGAAGGAGAAATATGATCAGAAGAGGAAGGGGTTCAAACCTCCTTTCAATAGAAAAAACCCTAATAAAAATCAACAAGATCAGTTTGCTAAGGATGAATCCAGGAAAGAGGATTCCTTAGGGAAAAGAGAAATACCACCAATCCAATGTTGGGGGTGCAAGGAAAAACACCTATACAAGGATTTCCCTCATAGAGGAGATAAAGAAAATACCATGCACAACATCCAAGAGGCTACAACAGTGGAGGACATGGTAAAGAAATATGCAGCCTTAGAAGATCGACAAGCGGAGTACCAATCCAATATGATCGAAGTGGAAGGTAAGATCATTAATTAGTCTATTGCTATTTTAATTGATTCAAGAGAAAGTCATTGTTACATTGATCATAAAATAGTGGATAGATTACATTTGGAGAAAAGTAAGCTAGGGAAGTCAAATTTGGTTCAGCTAGACACTAGAACCAAAAGAAGGATCAATGAGGTTGACAGAAGTTGTCCAATAAATCTTAATGGAGTAAATACAGTTGTTGATATGAATATCATCCCATTAGGATATTATGACATCCTAATTGGAATGGATTGGTTGTAACAACACCATGTTGTCCTAGATTGTCATAACAAGACATTTACATGTCTCGATGAAGAAGGAAAACATAACGTTGTGAAAGGAATTCCAAGACCGATTTCTATAAGGGAGATTTCATCCTTACAAATGAATAAATGTTTCACGAAAGGATGTCAATTGTATGCATCTCATGTGGAAGAGTTAGAAAATACAAAAGGGCCAAGCCTTGATTATTTTCTAGTATTGCAAGAGTTTGAAAATGTATTCCAAGAAATACCAGGATTTCCCCTAAAGAGGGAGATAGATTTCTCTATTGATTTAGTGCCAGGAGTTTCCCCAATATAAAAAATACCTTACAAAATGAGTACACCTGAATTGAAAGAATTACAAATGCAGTTGGAAGAGTTGTTGAAGAAAGGGTACATATGTCCAAGTGTTTCACCTTGGGGAGCACTAGTACTCTTTTTCAAAAAGAAGCATGGAACATTGAGGCCATGTACAGACTTTAGATAGATGAATAAAGCCATTGTGAAGAACAAATACCCTCTACCGAGAATTGATGACCTCTTTTATTAGCTAAGAGGAGAAAATATATTTTCAAAATTAAACTTGAGATCCGGATACCATCAGGTAAGAATAAAAGAAGAAGACATCAATAAGATAGCCTTCAGAACCAGGTATGAGCATTATGAGTTTGTAGTTGTTCCATTTGGACTGACCAATGCACTAGTTGTCTTTATGTGCCTAATGAATGGCATATTCAGAAATTATCTGGATAAATTTGTCATCGTGTTCTTGGATGGTGTTTTCGCAAGAGTTGACTCTAGGCTGTAATAGAGCCAAGCCTTAGCACATTTTAAATGAATAAAATTTATTGATTGATCAGTCATAAGAGGCTTCTAGAACTAGGTCTGAAACAGGCCCTTCACTCATTTATAGATCATAAACGAAGAGGCATGACATCATTTGTCTAATTGATTTAATAAAGAAGATGGATAGAGGATAGGAGATGAAGAAGACTAAAATAAAGAGTTAGGTATCTAATTTTGATAGGTCTAATCTTTATTTCAATGAAAGAAATAACACCAAACTTCAAATATCTGAACACAGGTCTTGTCTTGCTCATAGCAAGACAAAGGAAAAGCTATGAAAAAATAAAACTTGTGAATAAGGAAAAACAATTAAGATTCAGGTCTTGTTCTACTCACGGCAAAACAGAGGAAAAATGCACTCTAAGGAATGCTTTAAATTAGCTACTGAGATCTGTTTCCATTTTCCCCATATCTGCCTTTAAAAAACATGTGTCAAACGGGGAAATTCTGAGATCCGAAAATTAGGGCTCGGAGATGGATTCGATTCTCCCAATCTGTGACACCTGTTGGAAAACTGAGGGAGATTATTGATCTCTGATGTGTTAGGCACAAAAACCTCCGACCATTTCTCAAACTAATATTCAAGTTGCTCAGAATCATCATTTGAAAATGATGACTCAGCACAGTAAAAAATGCCATGAACCTCATCTTTCGGGGGACTTTCAATTGCCTTCCCAAGCTCCAAATGAACATCTGAATGCACCAATGGAAATATTAGGATCTGTATATTTCAATCGACCATTTGAGTGCACAAAACGGTCTCTCCACGGCTAAGAAAACTGATTTTTGCTAAGGCAGTTTATCCACTGGAAACAATCTGCGATTTCGGTGGCTAATAGGCCGAAAACAAGGGTATCTTAGCTGCCGAAAGTCTTGGATTTGATGGCTAACAGTGCAATTTTGAAGTGTTGTAAGCCACCGAACGTCCCAAAACCCCAATTTTGGGATTTTGGGTTTCGGGAAACAGAGCAGTGGTTAAAAATCTTTACGTTGGTTGAACCTCTGATGGCCGAAACCCCGAAATGGTGACGTGGCATTTGTGTGAAACCTTATTATAGTGATTTTATTTTCGTTTATTGCATTTTTTTCGTGCCTCCTCGTGAACTCTTCCTCCATGTGGCTTGATGCGTGATGCTTGAATGCTTGGTCTCGACCGATACACTTTTGGCAACTAAGGGCATATGAAACCTGAGATTTAAGCTACCGAAAGTCTGCACTTTCGGTAGCTAAACACTATAAATTTTTTCCTCCTAAGCTACAGTAAGCCAAAATTTCAATATGTGTTCCAACATAGGCTCCATCTAGGGATGGTGCTTTCTCGTAAAGCGCCAAGTGTTGGGTATGTGTTATATTCTTTGTGTGTGTGTGTGTGTGGGTGCGTCAGATACGACAACTACGTCTGACGATCCCTTCACCTAGAGCTCTGTCGTGTGCACCGGGCGCTTTCCTAGCGGGGTCCCAGGGGGGGGTAGGTATGCCCCCCCCTGGTTACGCGCAGTGTTCGGCACCAGGCGGTAGCTTGGGGCAGCGCCCCGAAATTTTTTTTTTGGGCGGTTTTTTCTATTTTTAGCGGATCTTGTTATTTTTAGTGGATTTGTAAATTAATCCCGGATTAAGGGATTAGGGTTTTGGTATCTACAAAATACCTAAAAACATTGTATATATTGTATATAAAAAAATTTATAGTGTTTATTGCATTTTTTTCGTGCCTCCTCGTGAGCTCTTCCTCCATGTGGCTTGATGCATGATGCTTGAAAGCTTGGTCTCGGCCGATACACTTTCGGCAGCTAAGGGCATATGAAACCTAAGATTTAAGCTACCAAAAATCTGCACTTTCGGTAGCTAAACACTATAAAAATTTTCCTCCTAAGCTACCGAAAGCCAAAATTTCAATATTTGTTCCAACAGATGGCATACATATTTATTCTAAGTCTGAGGAAGAGCATGAACATCACTTGAGGTTGGTGTTACAAGTGTTGAGGGAACATCATATTTATGCCAAGATTAATAAGTGTTCTTTTTACCAAGAACAAATCCATTATTTGGGTCACATTATTTCAAAACAATTCCAAAAAATATTGAATCCATTAGACGATGGCTAATACCTAGGAATGTTTCAGAAATCATATATTTTATGGGATTAGCCAGATACTACATGAGGTTTATAGTAGGGTTCTCTAATATTGTTCATCCCATAAATTCTTTACAAAAGAAGGGAATCAAGTTTGAATGGAAAATAGAGTGTGAAGAGAATTTTAATTTGTTAAAGGAATTACTTACTAGTGCACCTATTTTAAATATTGTTGACCGAAATGAGAATTTTATGGTATGTACAAATGCATGCAAGGAAGGACTTGGTGGATTCCTCACTCAAAATGGACATGTCATTGTTTATGAGTCTAGAAAAATCAAAGAACATGAGAGGAATTATGCCACACATGATTTGGATCTTGCTACCATAGTTCATGCATTGAAGATGTGGATGCATTATCTCATGGGAAAAATATTTGAGTTAAGGACAGACCATAATGGTCTGAAATATCTTTTTGAACAGCCAACTTTGAATGCTAGGAAAACAAGATGGTTGTAATTTTTAAGTGAGTATGACTTTGACATCAAGCATATCAAGACAAAATAAAATAAATTTGTTGATGCACTCATCAGAAGAGTACATCTCATGCATGCTACCCTTGTTAGTATGCATAAGTCAAATTTAAGAGAAAAATTTTAGATGTTGTTGTTATAGATCAGCATTACCTACAACTAAAAGAAAGTTTACAGCAAGAAAACGTACAATAAAAAATTAAAGAGAATGAGATTAAGGAAGATGGATTACTTATGCATAAGAATAGAATTCATGTTTCTAGTTCCAGAGAACTTAGGAATTTGGTATTAAAAGAAATGCATAATGTTCCATATGTTGGACATCCTGGTTACAGAAAACAATTGCAGTAGTAAGAATCCATTCTTTTGGCCATGAATGAAGAAGGATGTTTTTAATTACATTTCCAGATGTATGGAATGTCAGAGAGTAAAATTTGAGCATAGACACCCAGCGGGTTTGCTTCAGCCATTGTCAATTCCAGAGAAGAAATGGGAAGTGGTAATCATTGTTTTTATAACTAAATTTCCCAGGACAACAAGGCAACATGATTCCATAATGGTAGTTGTGGATAAATTGACAAAGGATGCTCATTTTATTCCTGTGAAAATGACTCATACAATAGCTAATATTGCAGAAATTTACATGAGGGAAATTGCTAGGTTGCATGGGATACCTAAGGAAATTGTTTCAGACAGAGACACAAAGTTTACTTCAAATTTCTGGAGGGGATTATTTAAAGGATTTGGTACAAATATGAATTTTAGCACAACATACCATCCATAGTCAGATGGGAAGACACGGAGAGTCAACCAAGTAATTGAATACATGTTGAGGATGTATGTGATGGATAAACCATCTAAGTGGGAAGACTACTTTCATTTGTTTGAGTTCACTTATAATAATGGGTATCAAGATTCATTGAAGATGATCCCGTTTGAGGCTTTTTATGGTAGAAAATGCAATACTCCAGTGATTTGGGACAACCCAGTAGACAAAGTAGTAATTGGGCCAGAATTTCTCAAGGACATGGAAGACCAGATGGTTAGAATTAAGCAGAATTTAAAGGCAGCTTAAGATAGACAGAAAATTTATGCAGATAATAATAGGATAGCTAGAGAATTTAAAGTGGGGGAGCATGAAGAGCTCATTGAATTTGGGTAGTTGTACAAAGCTATCAACCAGATTCTGTGGTCCATTTGAGATCTTGGAAAGAATAGGGCCAGTTGTATACATGCTTGCATTGCCTGCTTCCATGAATCTGCATAATGTATTTCATGTCTCTTTGCTAAAAAGGTATATACATGATCCTAACCATGTTATTGATTGGAATTTGATTCAGGTAAAGCCAGAGGAATACTTTTAGGTCCATCTAGTGCGCATATTGGACATAAAAGTCAAAATGATTTGGAATCAAGTTATAGAGCTGATAAAAGTTTAGTGGACCTGTTACGGTCCTGAATATGTTACTTGGGAGCATGAAGATGCCATGTGGGTAGAGTACCCATGATTTTTTGAATAATTTTTTAAATTTTGATTTCTATTTTGTATATGCACTGAGGATAGTGCAAAAATAAGGGGAACGGGAATGTAATACCCTGGTTTGAGTCCCCATATGAAATAATTTATTTTGTTTATTTGATGAAAGGATGAAGTGCCCAAACAATTAAAGAGGCTAGTGTGGTTAGAAAATGTAATGCTATGATAATTATTAATAATAAAATACATCGTTGGCTACAAGATAGACAAGGACAAGAGTTATAGGGGGCTATGATTCCATGAGAGAGGGGGATTAAGGGGATAAGTCATTTTATCATATTTTATTTTACCCATAATTCTTTTAATGGAGAGAAGTGGTTACATGTGCTTCTTGGGGAAAGGCCATGGGGTTCTTGATTTTCAAGTAAATATTTAAAACCATCTTGTGGGATGTTTGGGGGGTTGTTCTTCACTCACTCTGTTCATTCATTATTCATTGTTCACACTCTCCATTATGTTCACTTTTTCACTCATTCATCCTTTTTGTTGGAATGGGACCATGGGGGAGAATTATTGAGGAGGAAGCCATTGTTTGTTGGTTGTAGCAGTGACTGGTGTGTCTCAACCATGAATTAATGCTTTCATGCCTGAGATGCATTGGCATGTACTAAATTGTATTCATAGTTGTGCGTCCTGAGAGTCTCAAGATGGAGATTCTTGACCAAATGCATTGGAGCTCTGGAAGGAATTGGAAAACTTGAGGGACTGCATGGCAGACAAGGGGGTCCACTCTCTTAGGTTGTGCATGCTGGAGAGAAGAGAGTTGGTGTACTTTGGATTGTTGTGTGTTGAAGAACCTATTAGAGCTTGAGTGTTGACTAGTTTGGGAAGCTTAGTGACACCCTGGAACCGTCCTTGTGGATTCATAGCCCTAGCTCGGGGGTGACCTGGTGTTGAGACTGGGAACAATAGTGTCTATGGTTGGGTGGAACGTCCTTGGTCTGCAGCCATTTGGTGAACCATTTTGTTAAAGATAAGTGATGTTTGTCATGTGTTTCTCTGTTTTATATGTATTTCCGTTGTGTATGAATTTTTATCTCTTAGATTCGTATGTTATAACATGCATGCTTGTTGGTTATTTCTATGCATGGAATGTTTAAACATTTTTTGTATTGTAGCATGAATCTTCATTATTGCATGTGTTGTTATCATGTTTCTTTCATGCTTATTTAATAATTAAATGGTATCCGAATTCGAAATCAGCTTCGAACATAGTTTTTTAGGGAGTGTGCCCGGCCTGGGGGTGGTGAGGTACGTTACAGCTTCTTCTAGATGAATCTTTAGGATGATAATTATCATCTCTATTTCTTCAAGATCATAATCCTTATTTTCATGTTTCTGGAATTGCTCCTTCTTCTTTATATTTTTTTTCTAAGCATGCCTATTTCTTCTAAGGCACTAACAAGTTCTACTTCAAGATATTCTTCTTCTGAATTTGGATTTTCTTTCTGATTATCTTCATTTTGTTCATCAACATGATTTTTTTTCCATGGAGATAGATTCTTCTTCTTCATCATTATATTCCCTTTCTGCATATGGGCATTTAGCAGTAAAATGTCATATTCTACCACAATTCAATCATTTGAAGGGTAGCTTACCATTGTATTTGTCAGGTCCTCCTTTTAGATTTCTCACAAATTGTGCTTCTTTTATCTATGATTCACAACTACAACAATCACCAGATATCTCTTCATAAATGTTTTGTAGCTTGTCCAAAATCTATTTAGATGATGTACACTTCATTACCTTGAAAATATCAGAATCTGATAGGCCACTCAAGATGACATCTATTGTGTTTACATTGTTTTCACCTGATTACTTCCCAACTTCATTTGTATAAATTGTTGTGATTGATTCCCAAATACCAAACCCAAGGGCCTTCAAATATGTCTTCATTCTTATACTCCATGATGCATATTTTTTTCCATCAAACAAAGGAGATTTGTTTGTAGGGATACCTTCCTCACAATCCAAATGTGCTTGAGATCTTCCTTCCAGTGGTTAAATTGTTTCTAAAGGAACCCACTCTGATACTAATTGTTGAACTTGTGTTTATACTAAAGGGGGGGTGAATCAATGCAAGATAAATTTTACTTTATTTAACCATTTATCAATCATTCACTAGTTGAGAAACAATAATCACATATAAAATAAAATCACAATGTAGAGAGTTTAACATGGAAACCCAATCAAGAGAAAACCATAAAACATATCTTTATAAATTCATGTAGGCACCAACCTACTGTTACAATATTTGTAGGCACTAAGCTACTGGAGACACCAATAACCTCACCTAAGAACCAACTTGGTAACACCTATAGGAACTAACCTACTAATACAATATTTGCAGGAACCACTTGTTGGAGATGCCAATCCCCTCGTTTGAGCACCAACTCAGTGGCACTTGTAACCACCAACCTACTAGAGACATTAATATCTTCAACTAAGCACCAACTCAACAAGATATTATGTAGGAACCAACCTACTGAGGACACCAATATTGTAACACCCCAAGGTCGAGCCCCTACTGAATTGTAATTATGTCTATAGGTTGGTGAGCCAAGTGTTTATAAGTTAGAAGAATTATGTGTTTATCAGGCCAGAGATCCCGTATGCTAAGGCCAATGAGCTTGATTTTGTATATGTAAATACTCACATCATTAATAAAATTACATCGATGCGTGTATACCGACCACAAAGAATTAGTTATGGGGGACTAAGCTCCACTAGGTAGGGAAAGGGAAGGGACTAAGTGTCTAGGAATAGGGGCTAAGTTAGAGGGATTACCTCTAAAGTAATAATATTATATTATTATTTCCTAGAGGCTAAGGTTTGACATAACATATGTTGTCCTAAGTTCCTACAGAAAGGGAATGGGTGTTAAGTGGAGCTCATGCAGCTTCAAGAAGACATGTGTCAACCTGGGCGCATGCTGTTTTTAGGTGGGAAATTCATCTCATTAGGGGTTCCCTCACAATTTCTCGTGATCATCGCCACTCTAGAAATTTTTCCATACTCCCCACTGATGCACGCACTGAGATAAGGAGAGCCTTGACACGGCTATCCATTGCCTCTATCGTCGACCTCTACAACTTATGAAACTCGCACACTCATGTTATGAAGCTAATCATTTTTCATGTGAAGCACAGCACGACTGTGTAGTGTTTGAGCCATATCACACCATAGAATTTGTTTTTGTTTCCCACATTTTCTCTGGACTGGTGTGTCTTGTTGTCATTACTAGAGCCCATACCCAATTTTTGTTGCAGTGGTTACCTGCTGGAATTAGGAGTTGGATAGAAGAGGCAGGTTGTCAGGCCTATGAGCAACTCTCTCCAGGTGAGAGAGTGTGTTGAGGAAGTGAGTTCTCCTGGAGGGAGTCCCGTAGAAGCTACAGTACTATGAGACTTATGGTCCAGCCTATTGTTGAAGCCCTGGAAGGGAGGCGGGCAGTCGATGGACTTGTCGTAGTGAATATGTACACTCCTAGGGTGGGACAGGCATGTGGGGAATGAGGGTCTCTGGGCTATGGGCATAAGTGACTCCTAGGATAAAATCCTCCCTGTTGATATGTGTGACTTTCACGTTGTCCTTGCCAAGCCTAGGAATTCCTTGCCCGGTGGAGTTTAGTCCCAGCTCGGGGGTGACCCACTACTGAGTGTGATGAGCAGTGTGATCTAAGGTTGGGAGGTTTGTGGAAGGTCTGCACACATTTGGTGGTCATCTATTAAAATATAAGTACCAAATCTTTGTTCTTTGTATGATGTGTATCTTGAAATCAAGTTATAATGTTACTAGAATTGTCTATATATATCGCATGTATGTTTTAATGTTGTTTCTGAATGAATAGGTGTATGAACATAATGCTACAACTATTTAAATTGCATTAGATAGATATGTATATAAATATAAAATGGTATTAGAGCATGAAAGTTATTCGGTGGCATGGCCTGGCATGTTGGTTTAAGGTTGGGGATGTCTCAAAATGGTATTAGAGCATAAGAGAAAAGATATAGATGATTAAGTAGCATTACCCGGCAGAAGTTGAGGGTCAGGGACGTTACAAATTGGTATTAGAGTAGAAAAGAAAAGATACAGATGATTAGGTAGCATTACCCACCAAAAGTTGAGGGTCGGGGACATTACAAATTGGTATAAGAGCCATGGTTTCAACACTGAAACTAGATGGGCCATGTTAGTGGAATTTGAAGCAAAAGTTTCAGAAAAGAATTTTTGTCGAAATGGACAAAATTCAAGTTCAGAGCCATGGTTTCAACAATGAACCTGGATGGGCCACGAACAAGGAATTCAGAGTAAAAAGTCCAAATAATTTTGATGTACAGAGTGCCAGAAGAGCGTTGAGAGAACACTTGGAATGTGTTTAGAAGCACAGGATGTATAATGGTTTAAGAAATGGCCACAGAGAAAGAAACCAAAACAACCGTGGTGTTGGGTCGTAGGATCTGTTTGGGAGAAGGAGGATCCTTCACAACCGTTAGATCTGGACAAAAGTGCATGAAGGTTAACCTCCAAGTCATTCGGACTTCGCGACTTCGGCGAAGTTTATGGGTTATAAGAGTAAAAGGGGTTGAAGCCCGAAGTTCTAAATTCCCGAAGAGGATCTACATCGTAGATCTGGGGGGGGGGGGAGTGTTTACCGTTGTATTTGACCAAGGACGGATCAGAATTGTAGGGATAAGATATGTGTCAATAGGTTAGCTTCTTCAGAAATTCAATGTTCAGGAGAAATGGAGTGTGTTTATGTGCAAACTTATGAAGTCCCGAAGTATGGAGTGCATCTGGATCATTCATCAAAAGGAGACACATGTCATAAGATCATCTTGTTCGGAAGTTCGGCATTCGGGAGAATTGGAGTGTGCAAGTGTAAAAATCGTTGAATCCCGAAGTCCCGAAGAAAAAGAGAAAAAGTGGCATTGCATGATGACGTCGCCAATAGTAATGTGGACCTTTCCTAGACATGCCACATGCCACTACCTTATTTGTTGACAGTTGTACTATGTGGACCCCGGAAGGTAAGAAAGTTTGGGAGTTCAGCGTTCAGGATAATTGGAGTGTGCAAGTGTAAAAATCGTCGAAGCCCGAAGTCCCAAAGAAAAATAGCAGAAGTGGCGTGGCATGATGACATCGCTAGTAGTGATGTGGACCTTTCCTATACATTCCATGTGCCATCACCTTAGTTGTCGACAGCTATACTATGTGGACCACTAAAGGTAAGAAAGTTCAGGAGTTCAACGTTCGATAGAATTGGAGTGTGAGAGTGTAAAAACCGTTTAAGCCTGAAGTCTCGAAGTGATGTGGCCTGCTGATGTCACCAAGGATGACGTGGACACATGGGATGTGTGCCACATGCCAGTGAGTTAAGAACCTTTTGAATATAGAAATGTCAGTTATAATGTGACACATGTCATCCTCCATATTGGGCCACGTGTTCGCTTCTAGAATTTCTCCATGTGGCACTCCTCTGGACTCTCGAGCATGGGTAGTGGGGCCCTGATGAATACACAAAGTATTTCAACCCTTGGAGAAGAATTTAACCATACCGGGCCCACGATAACTTGACCCGAGTAGACGCGTCGCACCTGATCATGAGGTCTCGAGACTTGACATTCTGGGAGAAATAATTCATGATGGAATGGGAGGAAAAAATCCCCGAAGTTTCGTAGCACTGAAATAATGTGACATAATGATGTCACCAGGGGTGACATGGAAGTATTCAGAGATTCACAGTTTGGGAGTTTTAGGGTGTGCAAATGTGAAATCCTCCGAAGTCCTGGAGCCCCAAAGCTCTGAAGTCCCGGAGCCCGAAGCTCTGAAGTCCTGGAGCCCCGAAGCTCCAAAGTCTCGAAGCCCCGAAGATCCAAAGTCCCAAAGCCCCGAAGCTCTGTAGTCCCAGAGCCCTGAAGCCCCGAAGCCCAAAGTTTCCTATTAAATATCAACCGTTGGATGTTGGGAAGATGTGGACCATTGATCCACCCTGCTTCGCAAGTTTACCAATTCGACACTTCGGGAGATTTGTTGTGATGTTCTTTGGATGTCGTCGAAGCCCAAAGTTCCAGAGCTCCTATCCACTATAGATCTAAGAAAGGAATGTGGACCATAGATCCACCATTCTTTGTGTGTTCAATAGTTCATTGTTCTGTAATGTTTGTGACACGTGGAAAAGGGAAACCTCTGAAGCTTCGAAGCCCAAAGTTTCAAGACTCCGGATAAGCGCCCAAATCATTAACACTGCATCGTAGTCGTTGTCACATGCGAACCAAGGGATGAAGAAAAAAGGGCTAGCACCCGAAAATTGTTGCAGAATAGAGCTGGGCTTAGAGATAGAATCCTGAGAGGTTCTTGATCTACCAAGACCCACTGAAAATGGAGTCTGATATTCTTTTTTTGAATCAGATTATTTAAGTTATTCGGGAAAATTATTAAGTCAAGAAACCTGACAAATTTCGATTGACTACACATTTTGCAAAGTTAACAATTGTCATAACCAAACCGAATTGTTCCATAGTGTAGAGAAATGGAGGAGGCACAGGACGCTTACAGTCAGGAGGATGAAGCTAGAGGAATGGATGTCCATTTGGGAAGTGAAGGATCAAACTCCAATGGGCATGGAGAAGAAATAGATACAGATGTGGGTATGATGAAAATCATTAAAAGTTTGCAAAAAGATGTCCAAATTCACTAGGCAGATAATGAAAGGCTTAAGAGAGCCAAGGAGAAACAGGAAGAATTCAACATGAAGTTGATGCAGAGCCTGGAAAGAATTGAAATGAATATGGATAATTAAGGTGGATCTAGCAAATCAGGAAGCCACAGGTCCCCTGATGAGGAAAGAAGAGGAAGAAGTGATAATAGACATCACCAGCACTCCCAAAAGAATTCCAAAAAGAGGACACACAACAGTTCAAGTCCACCCCCTACCTGAAAACATAGGAAATATGGAGTGGATGAACTGAAGGGAGAAATGAACAATATCAAACCTCTTACTTTTGATGGAGAGCCCAAGAAAGATGAATATGTTGAGGCATGGTTGTTGGGCACGAGGAAATATTTCCAACTACAGAATTACTCTTCTCGTGCAAAAGGAAAGGCATCCATATGGTGGGATTAGCTGGTGCAAGTGTGGCACGTCAGAGAGAAGAATGTTACATGGAGGGAATTCAAGAGGCAATTTGAAAAGAAGTACTTAACTAAGAGGTATTGTGACAAGAAAATGAAAGAGTTCTTTGAACTCAAGCTAGGAAGTATGTCCATTGATGAGTATGAAATAAGATTCTTGGAGTTGTTGAAGTATTCCCCCTTCATCAAGGACGAGACAGTTAAGATTCAAAGGTATCTGAGTGGGCTTCCATCTTTCATCAATGACAATATCCAGTATGATGATCCTAAAACTATGGAAGAAACCATAAGGAGAGAAAAATGTTTATTTGATCAGCAAAAAGGGAAACCTATTTTCCATAAGGCTTGGGAAGACAAGAGGAATTTTAAAAGGGAGCAGAGGCAGAAGGGGAAGAAGTTTCCATTTTTCATAAATAGTCATCAAGGACAGCCAATTTTGAGAAATCCTAGGATGGTTGAAGTAGGTGGGAAAAGGCCAAGGTAGACACCTATGGAATGTTGGGGTTGTAAAGGAGATCATAGGTATAGAGATTGTCCTCACAGAAGTGACAAAGTGAGAGTTGTTCACAATGTTCAACAAGAAAAAATGGTAGAGGACATGGGCAGAAGAGTACCAAGGATCTATGCAGCCCTGGACAACAAGCAAGCTAAGTTTCATTCACACATGATTGAAGTTAAAGGTATGATCAATAACCATGCCTTTACTATTTTAATTGATTCAGGGGATAGTCATAGCTATATAGATCCCAAGGTAGTGGAAATATTGCAATTTCTAAGAAGCAAGCATGGGAAATCTTGGTTGGTGGCTACAGGAACAAAGAGAAAGGATGTTGAGATAATTAAATCATGTCCAGTGGGCATGAAAGGACTAAGTACCAAGGCAAATTTGAACATCTTTTCTTTGGGATCATATGACTTACTAATTGGTATAGATTGGTTAGACCAACACCATGCCATATTAGACTGTCATAACAAGGCATTCACTTTCTTGGATGAGGCAGGAAATCAGAGAACAGTTCAAGGAATTCCTAGGGTAGTTACTATCCGAGAAATTTTAGCAATGCAGCTGAAGAAGTGTTACAGGAAGGGCTACCAAATATTTGCATCTCATATGGAAGAAGCACTCAAGGATAAGGTGCCCAAATTGGAGGATTATTCAGTCCTAAAAGAGTTTGGCAATGTGTTCAAGGAGGTACCAGGACTACCCCCAAAGAGAGATATTGATTTCTCTATAAATTTGATGCCTGGAGCAACTCCAGTGTCAAAGACTCCTTACATAATGAGTACACTAGAGTTGAAGGAGCTACAAATGCAGCTGGAAGAACTTTTGAAGAAGGGGTATATATGCCCAAGTGTGTCACCTTGGGGTGCCCCAGTGTTATTTGTGAATAAGAAATATGGGACCTTCAGATTATGCATTGACTTCAAGTAGTTAAATAAAGTAACTATAAAGAACAAGTATCCCTTACCAAGGATTGATGATCTCTTCGATCAGTTGAAGGATGCAAGGATATTTTCAAAGATAGATCTCAGGTCAGGATACCATCAGGTAAGGATTAAAGACGAAGGTATCATTAATACCTCCTTCAAGACAAGGTACAGTCATTATGAGTTCACAGTGGTGCCATTTGGGTTATCCAATGCACCAGTTGTTTTCGTGTGCTTAATGGATAGTGTTTTCCTAGAATATTTAGACAAGTTTGTCATTGTATTTTTGGATGACATCCTTGTATATTCCAAGATAGAAGAATAACACGAGAAACACTTAAGGATGGTATTATAGGTGCTAAGAGAGCACCAATTGTTCACCAAATTGAGCAAGTGCTCATTTTACCAAAATCGAATTCACTATTTGGGGCATATAATATCTAAGGAGGGAAAAGCAGTAGACCCCAAAAAGATTGAAGCCATTAAAGGGTGGAAAACACCTAAGAATGTGACAGAATTCAGATCCTTCATGGGTTTAGCTGGCTACTACAGAAGATTTATTGCAGGATTTTTGAGAATCGCTCACCCAATAACTTCCCTGCAAAAAAAAGGGGTAAAATTTCAATGGACAGAGGAATGTGAAGAGAGATTCCAACAATTGAAGCAGGTGTTAACTAGTGCTCCAATTCGGAAGATTACATATCCGAATGAATATTTTTCGGTTTGCACTGATGCATGCAAAGAAGGAATAGGTGGAGTCCTCAGTCAGAATGGGTTCGTGATAGGCTTTGAATCCAGGAAATTGAAAGAGCATGAAAGGCTCTACGCCACTCACGATTTGGAGTTGGCAACCATTGTACACACTTTAAAGAAATGGAGACACTACCTCATGGGAAAGAGGTTTGAGCTCAAGACAGACCATAATGGTCTGAAGTATTTGTTTGATCAACCTACATTGAATGCCAGGCAGAGAAGATGGTTGGAATTCCTCTGTGAATATGACTTTGATATCAAGCACATCAAAGGAAAGGAGAACAAAGTGGTTGATGCACTTAGCAGGAGAGTGCATGAACTACATGCTACAACCATTAGCATGTATCAAACTGATGTTAAAGGCAGAATTTTGGAAGCTACAAAAGAATATTTGCAGTACATGGAGATGGTAACAAAGTTACAACAAGGTGAGATGTTGTAGAAAGTTAAAGATTATAGATTGGAAGATGATGGAATACTATCGTACAGGAACATAATTTATGTACCCAGTTCTCACGAATTGAGGAGTATGATCTTGAAAGAAATGCATAATGTACCTTATGTTGGGCACCATGGATACCAGAAAACAGTGGCAGAAGTCATAAGCCATTACCATTTGCTAGGTATGAATAAATAAATTACAAAGTACATTGTCAGATGTATGAAGTGTCAAAGGGTCAAAGATGAGCATAGACACCCAGGTGGGTTTCTAAAACCATTAACCATCCCTGAGTGGAAGTGGGAATGGTGACAATGGATTTCATCACAGGATTACCAAGAACAAACAAACAACATGATTATATTATGGTGGTGGTAGATAAGCTCACGAAGGCCGCCCATTTTATCCCATTGAAGACTACTCACAAGGAAACTAACATTGTTGATATTTATATGAGGGAAGTAGTAAGATTGCACAATATTCCCAAGACAATTGTGTCTGATAAAGACCCAAAATTTACCTCTAAGTTTTGGAGAGGATTATTCAAGGGGTTCTATTAGTAACATTATTCGTCCGAGGCACAAGAGTATTTAGGATTGCAAATGGCGCGAGGAGCTTTGGGTGCAGCTCACAGAAGAAATCTATTTCGGGCTTAAATCAAGCGAGCGGGCACTTCATTCTTCTATGGAAAGAATTCATCGACAGAGAAGAGCAGCAGTTGATGGGTTGTCGTAGCTAACCGAGTCACGCTAAGTATGGCGCAAAAGGGTTTTTAAGGGGCGTAAATCGCGATCAGTACAAGCGCAGTAGTTATTTCTCGAACTCAAGGTTCGTAAGTTCGGAGGGCGGACTATGTCTTTTAGTTGCACGAGATTGTGAGTTACGAAAAGTGCCCAGAGGGGGTCAACCTTCGCTAACCATCGCGTCTCGAGACTTCGCGAGGGGAGAATGCCAAAGTTCGATACTCCAGCTCGTGAAGCCGTGAGTTGCGAGAGGCAATAGTACTTGGGCTCTAGCCGACGGTTACATGCAGAGAGAGATGACCAGAAAGGGGGCCTCACCCGTATCACCATCTCAGGGATCGGGAGTTTAGAAAAGGGAGTCGAGGGTCTTTGACCCATGAACTCACAAATCACGAAAGGGAAAGAACTTTTAAAGTTGGGCCCACAGTATCACGGGGCAGTCTCAGCCGTCCATTTGAAGCAGACACCTGATGCGCGATTAGGCTCCCCGCCTTTTCGCCCAACGTGGTTTCGAAGCGCAAAAAATAGCTCCATCATACCCCGATATGAGAAGTAGCGAGAGCATTCAGGACCTAGGGCCCACATCAGCGTCGGGTGAATTTAGGACCGTCAGATTTGAGAGAGATGTGTGGCGCCCAATTGAGTCGTCTCGGCGTTTTTCCCATCACAGCTATGATAAGCAAGGTCCAACATCGTCGTATTCCCGATGCGCGAGGTGTCGGGAATGTCCAGGACCCGAACCCACAACATCACCGAAGTGAATTCAGGACCGTCAGATCTAGAGGGGCGCGTGGTGCCAGATTAAGTCGCCTCAGCGTTTCGCTCATCGCGATTTCAAGAAGCAAGGATTAGCTCCTTTCTATTCGCGAACGCCGAGGGAACCTTGGGGATAAGCACGTGGTCACAGCCCGTGGTCATTTGGGAAAGAAAAGAGCTGCTCAAGAAGGGTTGAAGTCGTCATGTATGTTCACAGAATAAATTACTGCGATCTCCAAGTGCCATTTGATCCGACCTTGGCCCTGGTTTTCTCTTGGAGTAAATGAAGGCGAGAAGGGGTGGTTGAAACCTCTCCTCATTCATTAAATGTGAGGAATGGAGGGTCTGGAAAGTGGACTGCTCGAGAGGGTCTTGTGTACCCATCTTTTCAGAGAAGCCATGTCGAGTTCTCGACTAGCCGGAGAAGGTCTGAACACGCTAACTCGGCATTTACTAGCTCAGCTACTCCTCCCCTGCAAAGGCCATGCGAAGTTGAGGAGACGTCTGACGAAGGATTTCAGCCCGAAGATTGATTGAAGAGACGCTATGCCTTGGAGGGAGAGCACGCCTCTGTTGGGCAAATCTACCCAAGTATATGTACTGAGTTTTTGCATTTTTGAAGGTATTGATGGTAGAGCACAGCTCCCAATTGTAAAGTTTTAGCATAGACTCTAGTTCTCTGGTTACGTATTGGTATGTAAGATTTCTTGTTTAATGAAAGACAGTCTTCTCACTCCATCTAGTTTTCATCTTATACTAAGAGAGCTCATGATCGACTGATTTGCACGAATTATGGCAATTATGTTGTGATAAAGGTTTTATTGAGGCATTATTGTTTTCTCTGGTTTTCTGCATTTGAGCGTAAGAAGATCTTGCATTTAGATGTCTTCTTCCACAGTCTGTTAGGAACCTAATGTTTATGACAGACCTTTGCATCCCTCTGATACAAGTCTTCCTCCTACTCACCCTTACTACAACTCACTGTCTAAAGTTACCTAAGACCTCACTTTCCCATGCATGCCTAGCCTAGTTTTGGAGTTAGAACCACATCGTTTGAGTTAACCTCCATTTGATCACCCCATTAAGCAAATCATGACATAAACTGATGGGCATCGGGCTCTGCTCCTGCTGCAATCTAGGGGTGACTTCCGACGCTAACATTTATGGCGTCGTTGCCAGGGATGAAGTTGAAAATTTTCCCCGGGATTGAACGATATTGAGCCTCTGATTCTGAAGGTGCATCGGATATCCGAGCCTTTGAAGATTTCTACTTTTCACCTGGCAACTCCATTGTGACGACTCCACTATGGCGAACCTGCTGACTAATTGTGGCTTTCAGAGGTAGGCACACGCGGTCTCATCCACAGCTGCCTCTAGATACACCTAAAACTGATCTAGAGGTGGTTCTCAGAAAAGGAAAGGCCCCTGAAGAAGAAGCTTCCATCACCGAAATAGGTAATCCTCCATCTCCTTCTATAGGAACTCCATTTTCTCCTCCCCAGTTTCTTAATAGACCTCCTTCGGAGGTTTCCCGTTTCCTCAATTTTGGGAGTGTTCCTGCTGAGTTTTCCCCTCCTGGTCTGGGATTGGAGGGAGAAATCCTTGTCACTCCCCTGTGTTATAACCCTAAATTGCACCACACATGCTTACCTGGCATCAGGCCAACTCATATCCCTTCATTGCCAAAACATCTGCTGAAAAACCTCTTTGAAAATCCTCTTGGGTCAAGGTACACGTGCCCTAACCCACTACTGCACGCGTTGGAACGCTGGAAGGCCTAATACAGCCCGCGTTTACCTAACAGAGCACAAAAACAGGAAAGTTGCCGACGGGACAAAAATCTATGGGTCAGTTAACTGAAACTCCCGGCCATGCATGGCCGAGAGTTCGTCCAAAACCCTAGCTCCTTCTAGCCTATAAAAGAAGGGGTAGGGGTACTATTTGGAAGGGGGGAAATATAGCAAAGAAACTCTACCCATTTCCCAAATCCATTTGTCCCAACCCTTTAGCCTTTCCTCAAGTCTAAGGAGAATTAACGCAAAGTAGTTGGAGGACAAAGAAGAGGAGGAGCCCAAGATCAGGATCAAGGAGCGGTGGCCGGTCTCGACTTTGATTGTAAGTTGATTCATTTTGAAAATAATAAAAGAACACTTTTCCCGTCCCAATGCATGAGTTATCTATGATTTGTGTAATTTATGCTTAATTTCTAACCCTCAAGTAGAAAAATAGCATGCATGCATAGTGTTTTGTCTTGATTGCAGGTGAACTTTGGAAGGAGCAGCGCAAGAAAGCAGGAAAAGCGCAATGGAGGATCTACACCAAACATCAGTAAAAAGGTTAGTAGTTCCTTTCCATGCATGTGTCTTGAAAGAGGGGTTTAAGTTTTGGGCGGTAGGTTAAAAGGTCATTTCTTTAAGGTCAAAATCTGCATGCAAATCTGACCCTAGTTT
>ML808032.1:259847-273053 GCA_009831015.1 Picea engelmannii
TGATTGCTTCAGACCGTATAGTGACTTCTTTAGCTTACAGACTAGCTCTTTCTTTCCCTTCAATACAAAGCCTTCTGGCTGCTTCATGTAGATTTCTTCTTCCAGATCCCCATGTAGGAATGTTGTCTTCACATCCATTTGTTACACTTCAAGATCAAAAGCAGTAGCAATAGATAAAAGAAATCTAATAGAAGTTAACTTACCAAAAGGAGAAAAAATATCACCAAAGTCAATTCCCTCTACCTGGGAATAACCTTTTGCTACTAACCGAGCTTTGTATTTCTCCACTTTACCTTCTGCGTTAAACTTCTTCTTGAACAACCATTTGCTACCAACTGATTTTCTTCCAGCTAGAAGCTCAACTATATCCCATGCCTCATTCTTATCCAAGGCATCCATTTCTTCAAACGCAGTTGTCGTCAAACGCAGTTGTCGTATCTGACGCACCCACACACACACACATGCAAAGAATATAACACATACCCAACACATGAGTTATCTATGATTTGTGTAATTTATGCTTAATTTCTAACCCTCAAGTAGAAAAATAGCATGCATTCGTAGTGTTTTTTCTTGATTGCAGGTGAACTTTGGAAGGAGCAGCGCAAGTAAGCAGGCAAAGCGCAACGGAGGATCTACACCAAACATCAGTAAAAAGGTTAGTAGTTCCTTTCCATGCATGTGTCTTGAAAGAGGGGTTTAAGTTTTGGGCGGTAGGTTAAAAGGTCATTTCTTTAAGTTCAAAATCTGCATGCAAATCTGACCCTAGTTTGCTAGTCCGTAGGGTATTATTTCCCAACAACAGAATTGGCGACTCCACTGGGGACGATACTCTTTAGGGTTCCGGATTTAGTTGAGGTTTTTGGGTAGTTTAAAGGATTAGATTTTATGTTTCTTTGTTTGCTTGTTTTCTGTTAGGTCAGAACTAGTAGGGAACCTGGTTCTTTATACCAGTTTTTCCTTGACTATTGCTTGACGATAATTATCGGGACACACAGAGGTACACGCGGCCTGCAAAAGTCCTGCATGTGTGTAACCCGCGCCCTAACCTTCTACAGCATGCGTGTGAACGCAAGCTGTAGAGGTTTTAGTAGCATGTAGGAGTCAGAGAGCTTAAGAGGCAGTCCCCCTCTTCCCTGTCATAATTATACCTTCTCAAGGGGCTTTCTGGATCCTGTCTGATTCTTGTTGGTTCACGGTCTTGTCTCAGTTTTCTTTATTGTGTTTGTTATTTTTTGCAATTATTTTTCTTTCCCGTTAAAGAAGAAGCATCCAAGCCTTTAAGAGACACTGGTTTTCAATACCAGAGGCCTCTTCCAGGTATGGGCTACCTGTGTGTAGTTTTTTCTTAGAGTTTATACATACACGCGGCCTGTGCAAGTGCAACCCGCGGGTACCCACGCTCTATTGTAGGTCAGCATGCGTTTGCACGCGTGTTGTTTCAGTGACAGTAGCGGGCTTGACAGGTTGCTTTTCAATCAGGGTGGGGCAGTCATCCTTTCCTGTGGTGAGAAGTGTTCCTCTCAGGGGTTTGAGTCTAGGGTTGCACAGTCAGTAGGTTAGGGCCTCTTACCCTTCACCTGTGTTTTCTTAGTTGATAGTTGATAGAAAAGATAAAAAAGAAAAATTGTGTTTTATGGTTTTTAGACAAGCGTAAGAATCGGTGCTTTCTTGATTGCCATTGTGTGTCTTTGCCCTGGTTCTTTGCGATCTGTGCTTTAAGCCAGAATTTTATTTTGTTTTCTTGGTTTTATGCTTGTCGGCATTTTCCCTTTGTTGCTTCATTTAGCACTTAAATAAAAAAAATATCTCTCTTTTTAATTTTCTTCTTTGTTTGAAGATTGTGTTTTTGCATCAATAGCTAGGGAGAAGTCTTTTTGTTCATAAGTTTTTTGCAGTGTATTTAGAGCATAAGTAGCTCATAGTTGAGAGAAAATTCCTTTATGTTTGCTGCATGAAATCTTAGCAAAATTGAAAAGAAAAAGAAGTCTTTCTTTGTGAAAAGTTGTTGATTTTTGCATTCAGTAAAAGTTTTTGTTTCCAGCATTTTTCATTCGTTTTTGCTTTGAGTCTTTACACACCATCAGTTTCACCTTCATACCTTGTGATGTAAAAAAGCCCATAAAAGCAACGCTAATTTAAAATCTATTAGACTTTTTGTTTGTAGGGTTCATCAACTAGTTCAGGACTAGGGCCTTGGATTAGGTTGGAGAGGAAACTCTCCAAGGCCACTTAAACCAAACATTGGAGTCTGTGATAGGGAGTGTAGAAGTCCAGTTTCGTGGAAGTTATCTGGGACCCCCCTCTTACACAGGGGATAAACATGAGGTCGCGTAAGGAAAGGTACCGGAGATAACCCCTCCAAAGTCCGACCAAGCGTACTGGAGAACACATATCGAGGATTTGTTTTGGGATTCTGTCCTTTGCATTTTCCACGGGGCTTCGTGGGTCTCGAATCCGTTCGAGGTCCTCAGTTTTATTTCGGACCATTTTCTCTCGATACCCTTGACAGGTTTCGGGCTTGATACCCTGCTCATTGTGGTCTACCCGACTATCGACTGTACCCGCCTGGTAATTGTTCGCGTGCTGGCAAACTAGTTTCCAATATTTTTAGGGATATACACAGGTGACTGCGGGGGTATACCACGGTACCTAGGACAGACATCGGGCCACGCTTTGCAGAGTATACCTGGAGGGTGCTTCCATTTTCGAGTTGCACTTGCACCGGTAAGTTGCTCTAGCGTTGGTTGTTGTAACTGTTCTTCCAAATAGTTAGTGATTGCTTGTCTTATCTCTTAGGGGCTTCTTTTTTAGTGAGTGTTACTGTTTGATCCTGTAGAATACCTTAGCGTGTCTTGGATCTTCTCACATAGTGGAGGTTCCTGAGCTCCGCCGGTCACGAAGGCTCCTGGGCCTGCCGCCGGTTATACTGGAGCCACCCCCGCCACCATTGAGGTGGAAGCTAGACCAGCAAGGGTCTTTCGAAGCAACCGGGTTACAAACCATTTTTCCCGAACAACTCCTGGAGGAATCAATCACCAATCTTGGTTCGGTTGAAACCCCAACCACTGATACTTGGCCATTGGTCCTTGTACCCATCCAGTTTTACGAACGCCTGTCAGTGCCTCACACAGTTATGGAACCAAATACTGTTACTTCATCTAGGAATTCTTCCATTCCCACCACCATTGCTACCACAGGAGAAGCATCTCCTAACTTGCCGTCGTCAGCCCGAGCCACTATGGTCTCGGCCGCAACTACGTCGCACAGTGGACCGACCCCATCTATCACGGCGGCCACACCTCCCTTCACACCTAGTGCGACAGGCCCCCCGTTCTCATATAGTATGCCTAGTTCGGGTACAAGTCCTACACTCACTTACTCCACTTTACAGACTTTGGGTCTGGGGGAAGGGAGCTCTAACGCTCCTCTGCAAGGTCAACTTGGGGGCATTCCTGTCCCTTTTAATGATTTTCCTTACGTTGGAGGTCATATCTCTCCTTCATCCCCTTCGCTTGGTGGTCTGCATCAGCAGTCCGCCGGGCAGCCTGCACACATGAGTTCATTTGGAGCCGGGAATCAAGGAACACCTGCGCAAACTCTGCCGGTAGGTTCATCCCTGTTTGTTTTGAATGGGACGTTTGGTAACAGCACTTTCGCATCCACTGCTTTCCCATCTGGGGGCACTCCCATTTTGCACAGTCTACTCCGGTGAAGGGTACTATTCCTACGCCGGGGGCACATACAGCCGGACCTTGGAACTCAGGACAAGGATCCGTTCCCTCCTCTAGAATGTCGTTCTGGGGTAATTCTTTCCACAGTCAATGGAACCTTGGACAGACTTCTATGCCTCTCCCATCAGGACCAGCATGGGGTAATCCTTCCCAAAGTCCTTCAAACATGATGAATGCCCAACATCATATGTCCTTCATGGGGAATCAGCCAATGATGTCTCCACAGATACAAAATCCTTACGTTGGTCAGGGCCATGGTTTCTACCAGAATCCAGGCCAGCATCCAAACTTTTCCTGGAAACCTGGTGCCAGTCAAACCCCAAGACCCTTTTTCCCAGGCTATCAGCAACAACCCAAACTACCATTCCTAGCGACGTTACACTTGCCAGAATTGACACGGTTGTTAAATGATCCTATTTGTCACGATCCACGTTGGTTGCCTATGCCAACGAATTTGCCTTCGGACATTCCAAAGTTGGAGGCCAAGCCTAACGAAGATCCAGGTGATCACGTGACTACTTTCCATCTTTGGTGTTCATCTAACTCATTGAAAGATGACTCCGTCCAGTTGTGATTGTTTCAACGCACTCTTATCGGGAGTGCCGCGAAATGGTACATCGAGCTGGATCACTCAAGATATTCTTATTTTTGCGAACTGGCGATGGCCTTCCTTAACCATTTCCAGTTACCTGTGAGATACGACGCGGGCACAGAGCTGCTTGCCAATTTCGAACAGACGACAGCAGACCATATCTCTGATCATATCCGAGAGTGGAGACGCCGAAAGAGTCTCATCAAAGTACCAGTTCCACCAGCATTCCTGCTTGAGTGGTTCCTTAAGTCTTTAGTCCCTCAATTATCCAAAGACGTCGCGACCTCAGGAGTTTTCTCCGAAGAAGATTCCATCATGAGGGCTCAACAGTTTGAGCTTATCTATTCTCAGTCTGGTCTATTGTACAACATCCTTCCGGATGCACCACGATCGATACTGGATAAAACTAGACAGAGAGTTGGACCACATGTCGATGGTATTGTTGGTTCAGCACAAACTAAGCCCGCTGAGCAATTGACAAAGCAATTGCAACAGTTATCTATACAACACTCAACGACTATCCAGACTACTGCTTTGGCTGCTCCTACCCAAACATCGGAAGTACACTCCGTGCAGATCACTAACCCAAAGGCCACCCAGCAGCCTGAAGGGAAGAAAAAACAAAGAAAGAAAGGTAAGGGGGAGAAAAAACCCACTGATAACGCTGGCGAGGGCACTACGGAAAAACGAAAGGTGAGGTATTCGTGCAACTTGTGTGCGGACGACAACCCGACCCATCTATGTCCTTGACTTGCAGAGGCCTAGAAGTTTGTCACACAGCAACAGCAAGCCATGTTGACTAATCCCTTTCAGCATGGGAAACATTTAACTCAAGCCTCTACAAGTGTCGAAGGGGGTAGCCAGGAAACCTGCCCTCCTCCAAACAACTCCTCATCTACGAATGTATATATGGTTAGAGGTGATGCTTTAATCACGACTAGGGTGCACGACTATAGTAAACCAAGCGCCTCTGAGAAGGGTAAAGAAGTCGAGATCCCATCTCTTCCTCTACAGATCGAGAATACGTTGGGTGAAACAATGACACGCATTCCCAAGGGTGCATTTAAGAAAGCTTCTCACAACCCAAACGCAAGGGCCGCCCAGAATTACTCTGTGGTGGAAGATTTATCACAAACCCCTTGTGCAATGTCCGCTTTGGAGGTCCTCCAAAGATGCCCTGCTCAAAGGAAAGCCTTGTTGACTGCTTTAGGCTCTACTGAGACTTGTAACTCGAGTACCATCATGTTAGATACGACCGACTTGAAACCTCGTCTGCCTTACCACGTCTCATTTCAGATAGTAGTGGCTCATCCCACAAAAAATTTTACATGGAATATCTTTCGCACGGTGGTCGACGAGGGTGCTTCGACTTGCGTTATGTCGTTAGCATGATGGAAATCCATTGGTCAGCCCACTTTGTCTCCATCACCTACTCTCCTCACCGCGTTCGACAGTCGTTCTTTCTGACCACATGGCATCGTTCCTTCCTTCCCTGTGCAGTTAGGTGAGAAGACCGTGTGCGTTGAAGTAGAGGTAGTCGATGCTCCCCTCGACTATAACCTCTTGTTAGGTCGGAGTTGGACTT
Organism: Picea engelmannii; assembly: GCA_009831015.1. NCBI lineage: Eukaryota > Viridiplantae > Streptophyta > Pinopsida > Pinales > Pinaceae > Picea > Picea engelmannii. The sequence continues at coordinate 265,759 of ML808032.1, forward strand.
ATGCTATGCAAGCTGTGGTCGCTACAGTTTTCCGAGTCTTGTTGTTTCCACATGAAGGTCGGATAGTGACCATTGATCAATTGTCCTTCTCTAGACCTGACCCAGCTTTGGGGGCATCCACGGTTCCCATGATTGATAATCCTCAGCCCGGTGTTGTTAACGTAGGATTTGGTTTGTGCCCATCCTTGATGGGTACCTTTGATTACCCACCTCCTCATAATGATGTCAAGTTTATATCGAATTACCACAAGGCTGAGATTTTTCATGTTTCGTCGTTCTGCACGACTTACTTTGAGGATCCATGGATTCTTCCTTTCCCATCAGCCCCGATGGATGACACAGGGCACTCTGGAATGTCCATGCCCTTGTCGGCTGCTGAAGTAGCGTACTCTTTAGTCCAGCAAGCTTCAGCTAACCCTGATCTAACTCCCGCACAAGAGTTGGATCCACTTCCAGAGCCTATTTGGGCTCAGGGTTCTCTTGCTACCACCGATTCGTTAGACTTAGTCTTTCCTTCTGACGAAGAAGTAATCGAAGAAATGACTAGTCCGGAAAAACCTTGGGATGATATTCATCACAGATCTTATTTCCTCCCAGAGTTACACCGAATCGAGGCAGGAAACTTCACTATCACCATGACGGGATATCAGTCGTGTCCTATTAACCTCTTAGATACACAAGAAATTTATGCAGAAGGGAATATGGCGACTATCGCTCAAACCATACCCATTAACATCTCCCGAAACCCTGGCGTCGTGGAGAATGTCTTTGTCGGAGTGGACTGCTCCCCCGAAGAGATTCAAATTTACACGGATCTTTTCAAAGAATTCCGCGACGTTTTTGCCTGGTCTTATGAGGAAATGCCAGGTATCGATCCGAAAATAGTTGAACATGAAATCACAATGTATCCTGATGTGAAGCCTGTGCGGAAAAAACTTCGTCCAGTCAATCCTAAGAAAGAAGCAGCCATCAAGAGTGAGGTTGAGAAATTTCTCAAGGTAGGGTTCATTTACCCTATTCATTTGACTCAATGGGTGTCAAACCCCATGCCGGTCGATAAAAAACAAGGAACGATTCGTGTATGTACCGATTTCCATGATTTGAACAAGGCATGTCCAAAAGATAATTATCCAACCCCGTTCATCGACCAGATCATTGATGAATGTGCCGGTTGTGAAGCCTTTTTGTTCATGGATGGTTTTTCGAGCTATAATCAAATCCAAATCAAACCTGAGGACCAACACAAAACGGCATTCATTTGTCCGTGGGGTACATTCGCCTATCATAAGATGCCTTTTGGCCTCAAGAATGCTGGAGCCACTTTCTAGCGGGCCATGTCTTTTGCATTTCACGACCTCAAACATATAGTCGAGGCCTATCTATATGATTTAGCATCACGCTCTCGCAAGCGAAAGGATCATCCTATGCACCTCAGACTAATCTTCGAACGTTTTCGCCACTTCAGGATTCACTTGAATCCCAACAAGTGCAGCTTTTGCATCACGTTAGGACATTTTTTAGGTTTCATTGTCTCAACAACAGGGATCATGGTGGATCCTCTTAAGGTGGAGGCAATAATCCAGTTGCTCTCCCCCCCCCCCCACGCACAATCTTACAACTTCAAAGTCTTCAAGGCAAGGCGAACTTCTTACGACGCTTCATCGCCAACTATGCCGAAATCACCAAGGGATTTATGTGTTTACTGAAGAAAGATGTTCCTTTTTTCTGGGACGAGGCCACTCAACGCTCTTTCGATGCATTAAAACACGCCCTTACAACCGCACCTCTGCTACGGCCACCTAATTATAACAAGGATTTCCTATTATATCTGGCTGCCGCAGAGTCAACCATAGGCATGGTTTTAGTTTAGGAAGATGATTCGTTTTCAGAATACGTGATCTATTACCTGAGCTGAGGCCTCGTACGACTGGAACTTAATTATTCCCATCTAGAAAAACTTGCGTTGGAAGCAGTTCATGTTGTTCAACGGTTCCATCACTATGTTCTGTTTCGCAAGACCATCGTCGTTGTTGTCATGAATCCATTCCAGTACATTTTGACACGACGAGTTATCGGTGGAAAAATCAGTAGATGGATGGTCATCCTCCAAGAATTTGACTTAGACTTCGTTTCAGCAAAGTCCAAGAAGTTGTTGGTCTTCACAGAACTTATTTCGGAGCTTCCGGTTGAGTCAGGTGACATTGTGCCTGAGGAATCGCCTATCCAGGGGGATATGTTTTTGATTTCATCTTCCGACCCCTGGTACATAGATATACTGATCTATCTCCAGACTTTGAAGTACCCCACCTCTGCTTCTCGTGACGAGCGTCGGCGGATACGCCATCAGGCTAAGAATTATCTCATACTCGATGATACGTTGTATCGGAGAGGTGTAGACTGCATCTTGCATCGATGTCTCACTCATGAGGAGGCCGTCATAGTGCTCAACGATTGTCATACAGGAGCCTGTGGCGGTCACTTATCTGGGTTGGCAACAACCCAAAATATTTTACGATAAGGGTACTTCTGGCCCACACTTATCAAAGATTGTATCGAGTCGGTCAAAAAATGCCATCCGTGCCAAATATTCTCTCGGAAGATGAGGGCACATCTAGCTCCTATGTTTCCTGTCATCACAGTTGGTCCCTTCACTAAGTGGGGGATTGATTACACTACATGCAACCCCCCATCAGCAAGGGGGCACTGCTATATCATCGTAGTTGTCGACTACTTCACTAAGTGGGTCGAAGCTATGCCAACCTTTAAAGATGATGGAGAGATTGTAGCTCTCTTCTTATTCAACCAGATTATAGCAAGGTTCGGCGTCCCGAGAGAGATTGTCACTGACCATGGAAGTCACTTTCAGAATCAAATGATGTCTGAATTAACATCAAAGCTTGGGTTACGGCAATAACATTCATCACCTTACTACCCCCAAGCCAATGGGCAGGTGGAAGCTGTAAACAAAACTCTTAAGATGATTCTATAGCGGACTATCAACTCAGCCAAGTCAAATTGGCATTTGATGTTATACTCGGCATTATGGGCTTACCGAACATTCGTTAAGACTGCAACCAGCTTCTCACCTTTCCAACTCGTTTACGGGCTGGAGGCAATCTTGCCCATCGAATGTCAAATCCCATCTCTGAAATTGGCAGTACAGTTATTGCCTGACACTTCTCCTCTTGAAGAGTGGTTAGTACACCTTGAGCAGCTTGATGAGCAGCGTCGCGATGCGGCTCTGGCCAATGAGGCTCATAAAAATAAGGTCAAGTGTCAATATGATAGGTCCGTTCGTCCTCGGATTTTTTCTGAGGGCGACCTTGTCCTGGTCTATGACCAAGACAAGGACCCTCTGGGGGCAGGAAAGTTTAAACCCATGTGGTTCAGACCCTTCATTATTAAAGAGGTGTTAAAGAAGGGCGCTTATTGTTTGGTCGATTTTGAAGGGAATGCTTTGGCGGAGCCTAGAAATGGGCTCTACCTCAAGAAGTATTACTCATAGAACAGTCACTGTGGGTAACCTTTTGTAACATATGTATAGTCTTTGTACTATCACTTTTTTACGTTTCTTTTAAAAAAAGTGTTATGGACGTGTCATTGATGTTATCTTTCGTCAATATGGTAGATGTCAAGTGAGTCCGAGGTTTTCGTTGGGTATGCGGACGGTGCTAGTCGACACACGCAGAGGCTTGCCTCCGCAACTTGGGTAATCTTTACACCACAGGGTTAGTTGTTATCTTCCGGAGGTATATGCTTAGGTGACACCACGAATAATGTTGCTGAGTATAGTGCAGTTATTGAGTTGCTTCATGACGCGTTGTCATTGGGTATCTCTCGTCTCTGGGTCTATCTAGACGCTCAAGTGGTTGTGTCGCAGCTAAACAGAATATACCGGGTGCATGACCCAACTTTACACCGACGATTCCTTAGGGTACATCTCTTGGAACGCAACTTTGATTATATCACATATTTTCATGTTCCTATGAGCTTAAATCAAATCACAGATACTCTAGCTAATCACATTTTAGATTGGCATATTGCTCACATATAAGAATATCATGAACATAAACATGTAAATACATTCTTGTACACATAATCTATAAGACACAAAAAGAGATAAAAACCATATATAAACATCATAAAATCCTCAGAGTACATAGATGGGCACAAGCGCCTCACAAGTGGGAACAGTAACGAGTCACCGGGCTTATGCCCTCAAAAAATATATACAATAAGGTTCTCGTGGCACATAAAAAGTCTAAATGTATGCTCAGGGCCTATGGGCCCTGTTATAATCATGTACAGCCTGGGCTAGACGCCTAAACAATCAGACCCATGTCCGAGGTGCCCCCACAACATGAGTCTGCATGAACGGTGGCAGGTCCTCTATCTCTTCCATGGGAATTGTGCGAGTGAGCACAGTGAAGTTCCGCTCAATACGCCTAAGAACCCTCTCGGCCTCTCCTGCTGGGAGGTTCCCTGCTACTGCTGCTCCCCCAGCGGCGGTAGCTGCGGCTTCTGGCCGTGGGCGACGCCTGTTCTGTGCATAGTCGGCAAGTCACACGGGTCCCACATCTGCATGCAATAAGCGTTCACTCATCAAAAACTCTGGTATACAAAAACAGGATATATATATCAAAAAAGACATAAAAATTACATATGCAAACAAAAAAAAAAACTATACAGGTGGAGACTTACCCATCTCCCCTCGCTCCTCACCAGGAGGCACTGGTATCGCTGGATCTCTGGAGAAGTCGATCCCTGCATATGGGTAGTCCTCAATAGCCAGGATCTATCATGATAGCCAAGCAAAAAAGTCGTCGTTGAAGGCCTCCACGGTCCTTCCACCACCCTGCCGCGGCAGTAATACTGCCCATCTGCATACTGCGGGGAAAGTGGCTAGATGTCCTCGTACTGTCAGCCGAGGACTGAAACACGGAACTCTCTTGAAGAAGAACGAGCACAGGATGGTCCCAAACCTGAAGTTCCTATGTGTCCGCTGTCGGCAAGCTGTCAACTGACTCTTCGTGCACTCCAACAGTGTGGTACTCCAATCAAAAATTTGTGCATTCATGCACTGGATCGCACAATTCATCTGTGCGCGTGAAGCCTGGTGCACGGCTGTTGAGTCGGTAATCTGCCCAATGAGCAATAAAATAGTCTGTAGGGTGAGGCTGGTAATCCTACTAACGGGTACCAAGGAATTTCTATGATCAGTCCCAGCCTCACAGTACTCCTCTATCAGCTCTGAGACTTTGCTCGGCCCCGCAGGAAAAGTCTGAAAGTTGACTGGTTCCCCTCTCCTTGAGAGGCCAGTCAAAAAGTAAATATCCTCGGTGGTGGGCACCAAGGATTGCCCCTCTAGCATGAATGCCTCTGCATCAAGGTGCCAGTAATCAACCAAGGCGTTCAGTAGCCTTGGTTGCGCGCGCATAAATGGACATAAAAATAATTTCACCAAACCGCACTACGTCAGCATGGCCACAGCATTTGGATTTGCAGGCACTAACTCATTGGCAGCCTCGTGCTCCCTCTCCCTCCACTGAACATACATCCTGCCAACACAACGAAGTAAAAAGGACGGTCAAGACTTTTTTAATTTTGTCTTTTTCATTACACGGGGGGTACCCGTGGCCTGTAGAGGTGACAGTTGCAGGTACCCGCGGGCTGTCCCTGGACAGCCCGCGTTTGCCTTGGGCCGACCTTTTTGAGGTCGACGCCCACCCCCAAAATCAACTAAATGCTAAAAATGACGTATTGAATAGCTAGACAAGGGAGTTTGTACTTACTTGGTCCAAGCAGAAGTCTATTTCGTCCACCGTAGCTCCCGGAATCACAATCTTTGGCAAAGGGGGTCTTTTGGCTCCAGAGTCAATTTCCAAATCAGCAATGGTGATAATGAGATGCCAGCTTCTATTTATAGACTTTTTGGCCTCTTTTTGTCACTTTTTTGGGCCTTTTTATCAGTTTCTTTATACCAAAAACCATTTAGAGTGATCCAGGAGTTATATGGGAGGGATTTGATCAGGTATTGGGAAAATTTTTATTGAGTTTCGAAAAATAAAAATAAAAAAAATATAGTGACGGTCCATAAAAAAAAAAAAAATCAAAAATCCACTTGAGCATATAGGTTAGGATTCTACCCCAACTTTTGCATCTCGTTGCCTTTTTTCTTATGATATAGGATCGATCCCATCCAGTTGTGACACGGAACCATCATATCTGCTCTAGAAGTGTCGCAACTTGGTGGTAGAGCTTACCAAAACATGGATGCCCTAGGTAGGTCCTGGTTGCATTATGGTGTCCATGTTGTTTCTAACAACATTGTAGGCTCAGGAGTCCGTATAGTCTTTCCTAAATATGAGTTTGAGCCTCATTTGCATGGGTCTTTTTCACTCTTTGACTTACCCTCCGGACTCCCAAAACATAACGGGTCTCCTTTTAAGCCCTTTTCAGAACCTCTAAATATGAAAAGATTGTCGAGCGATCTTGTGACCTTTCACGCTTGTTAAACTGAAATTTGAAGTCACGTATGTCCGGCGGTAGTTTACCCCTTTTTCGGTCCGGACAGTCAACTGTACGAACAAAGGAATACTCTATTGAATTCCCATTCTTTAGAAGAGTATCCTCAGGTATAATTTTATTCCTTTTTCGGGCCTGGGGGACTAAATTTATGAAAAAGAAACCCCCATGGAGTCCATAGTTAAGCTCTTTTCAGACTCCCTAAAATTGAAAAGATCGTCGAGTGACCTTATTCTTTCACACTCGTTAAAATAGTCCAGAAGAACATTCTTGATGGAGTCCATAGTTAAGCTTTTTTCAGACTCCTTAAAAATGAAAAAATGGCTGAGTGATCTTGTCCTTGTCACACTCATTAAAATGGTTTTGACTTGACGTCTAATCAGTGCTAGTTTACCCCTTTTTCGAACCGACTAGACTATTGTCGAAAAAGGTACCCCACTGGAGTTTCCTTTTATGCTTTTTCAGACTCTCTAAATATGAAAAACCACCAAGCTTCCCTTCTCTGGGCACGTTAAACTTACATCGAAGAGCATTACCATTGTGTGTTCTATCAACCGCATTTTCATACCTTACCTATCAGCGTTGTAACAGTTTGTTTCTGCTTCTTAACACCTTTGGCCACTGGAGGCTTTTTGCTGAGTATCGTTTCCCTAGAACATCAGTCTTGTCCTTGTGCCTAGAGCTTGTATGTTTGCAGTACTCGTTCCTCCATTGTAACGTAATATTCCTTTATTCTTTTTCAAAAATTAAAAAAAAAAAAAAAAAAAAAT
>ML808032.1:273103-283676 GCA_009831015.1 Picea engelmannii
TATATAGAGTTGTGTCCTCCACCGTTTGGTTACTCTTCCAAACATATGGAGAGTTTGTGTTGCCTCCTGCTTCGTAGACTTATGATTAACAGATATGTTGCCTGAGTCTTATCACTTGTCGTTCTATTATCCAAGGGAAGTTTTCCACTGATCTTGAGTCGGCCCCTCTGTAATATGTCTCTTGTCTGCATACCCGGCCATCCTGGACATCCAATCGAGTCTTTGTTCGAAATCACTGAAGCCTTCACTCCGATCATCAAGATTATCAAGTCCATAATCGACGAGTCGTCGAAGACCTCTAGGTAGTGCATTTGTATACTCATATTACACTCCTACCCGAGTTTAGAATATTTTGAAGTTGTTGCTCGAGCTCCAAAGTACAACCATCAGGCCAAATTAGCTTCTGGGAGATGGATACTTTAGATGTATATCTTCATGATTTCGAGATGTAGCTCCGCTGTGTATTATTTGTGGCTACTCTTCATAGTTATTTGACATGGATCTACAGTGTATTTGATTGGTAGCCATGGTTCTATTTTATTCCGAGCATGGGTATGCCCGCCTCGGTGAGACATTTGTTATTTTGCAGATGGAACCTCCTGATTCCTGATTCTTGGGCTCACTCATTCAGCATATCAGTACAGATTGGTAAAGAATTGGTAATGTATTTCGGCCATCAGATGCCCTTCTGACCTCACACATTAGGGGGCATCTGTTATAACCCTAAATTGCACCACACATGTTTACCTGGCATCAGGCCAACTCATATCCCTTCATTGCCAAAACATCTGTTGAAAAACCTCTTTGAAAATCCTCTTGGGTCAAGGTACACGTGCCCTAACCCACTACTGCACGCGATGGAACGTTGGCAGGCCTACTACAACCCGCGTTTACCTAACAAAGCACAAAAACAGGAAAGTTGTCGACGGGACAAAAAGCTATGGGTCAGTTAACTGAAACTCCCAGCCATGCATGGCCGAGAGTTCGTCCAAAACCCTAGCTTCTTCTAGCCTATAAAAGAAGGGGTAGGGGTACTATTTGGAAGGGGGAAAATATAGCAAAGAAACTCTGCCCATTTTCCAAATCCATTTGTCCCAACCCTTTAGCCTTTCCTCAAGCCTAAGGAGAATTAACGCAAAGTAGTTGGAGGACAAAGAAGAGGAGGAGCCCAGGATCAGGATCAAGGAGCGGTGGCCGATCTCGACTTTGATTGTAAGTTGATTCATTTTGAAAATAATAAAAGAACACTTTTCCCATCCCAATGCATGAGTTATCTATGATTTGTGTAATTTATGCTTAATTTCTAACCCTCAAGTAGAAAAATAGCATGCATGTGTAGTGTTTTGTCTTGATTGCAGGTGAACTTTGGAAGGAGAAGCGCAAGTAAGCGGGCAAAGCGCAACGGAGGATCTACACCAAACATCAGTAAAAATCTTAGTATTTCCTTTCCATGCATGTGTCTTGAAAGAGGGGTTTAAGTTTTGGGTGGTAGGTTAAAAGGTAATTTCTTTAAGGTCAAAATCTGCATGCAAATCTGACCCTAGTTTGCTAGTCCGTAGGGTATTATTTCCCAACAACACCCTCTCCTTTGAAGTTGTACCTTGGCATAGACCCAGGTCTACAACAGATTTCCTCACTCCTATCTTTACTGATCCTCCTCTTGTTACTGCTACTACTCCTGTGAAAAGAGGGGCACCTGCTGACTTGAGCTCATTAGCCTTCTCCTTAAATCCCCTCTTGTTTCCCACTCCACTCCGAGACTCACTCCCAGTAGCCCCTTCGCGAACTCCTTCTCCTCCAAGTTCTCCTCCACCTCATATTCCTATGGCTGGTGCTAATCCCCCTCTGAATAGAATGGATGCCATATTCGCTGCCAGATATGCTCCCTTAGTTCTTCCCCATCCTATGAATCCTCTCCCTGCTGGAGATTACTTGAAATACATGCCCAAGTTCACTGGAGAAGGGGACGTAACTGCGGAGGAGCACCTGGCTGCTTTCTATAGTTATGCAGACAACCTGAACATTGAAAATGAAGATGTCTGGATGAGAGTCTTCGTCCAGATCCTGGATGGCGAGGTGAGGAAATGGTTTAGAGGATTGGCCCTCGGATCTATTGCTGGGATTGAAGCCCTGGATAATGCTTTCCTGAGGCAGTGGGGCGATAGGAAATATTTCATGTAATACATGACAGAGTTCGAGTCTCTGAAGAAGATGGAAGGAGAGTCTGTCTGTGACTTCTCCAAAAGATTTAATAAGATGTATAATAAAATTCCGGCCGAAATAAAACCCTCAGAAGCCTCGACCGAAATTTCTTATGCTAGTGCGTTTGGCCCCGATTTCTGTCTTTTGTTGACAGAAAGAAGAGCCACCTCCTTAGCTCAAATGCAATATGCGGCCATAGAAGTGGAATCCAATGTATTAGCAACTGACAGATTGAGGAACAAGGCCGACGCAGATAGAAGAAAGGGAAGGTCGGAAGCCTCAACTTCTAGCCCATCAGTGCCCCACCCTCAAGTGGATGAACTAACCAAGATGGTGAAGTCTCTATCCGCGGAGATGGAGAGGATAAAGGTGGAAGGGAGGAAATCATACAAAGGCCCTCAGAACGCCGAAAATAAAGGAGGTTTCAGGAGGCCAAACAATATCACTTCCCCTATTGTGCAAAGGGAGAGGGGAAGAGATAGAGAAGACCAGAAAATTCAGGCCCCTTTTCAAAACAATTTTGTGACCGAGGGGGAAGAAGGGGAAACAAATGAGCTTGATCCTGAAATCCATTGCTTCGGAGACACTCCTCCTTTTCCTCACCTCACTCAATCAGCATACGAGGAGTCTCTCATGGACAGTCAGCTAAATGAACTGAGCAAGGGAAAAAAGACTAGTGGTAGCCAAGGCAGGTATGACCTGAGATCTCAGAAGAAGGCAGTAACACCTGATGTTCCTGAGCAGTCCACTAAATTAGAGAGGCATGTCCATGAAGTAGCAGACGGTCACAGAGGTAAGAATCCCCGACCCCTCTCTCCCATAGTTCAGAGTCATGCTCCCGAAATAAGAGAAATCTAGAAGCTTACACCTTCTTTTAATTTCGAGCATGAAATTCAAAAAATCAGAATCCCTGTGCCCCTTACCGAGTTGATTAAACATGAAGGGTTCAAGAAACGCTTCTCTGAGCTTTTACAGTCTGAGGTCTCAAGCCTTCCCACAGACTCCATTAATTTGCAAGATGAAAAGCCTGCATTTATTCTAGGTCTTATGGTAGAAGACAGGAATGACTCATCCCCTCCCTTCTACACTTCCTTGAACATACATGACAAGGTACTGCACAACTGCTTGATGGATTCAGGGGCTTCTCACAACCTCATGCCCCTAACTGTCATGGAAGAGTTAGGGCTAGAAGTCACCCGAGCCTATCATGACCTCTATTCCTTTGACTCCAGAAAGGTTCAGTGTCTAGGAGTTATCAAAGACCTAGTCGAGACCTTGTTTCAGCTGCCCATGAAAAGTGTGTTCATGGATATTGTAGTGGTCGATGTCCCCCCCAAGTTCGGTATGTTGTTTTCAAGATCTTGGATAAAAATACTGGGGGGAACCTTGCAGATGGACTTCACATATGCTACTATCCCAGTGTTTGGAGGAGATCATAGAAGACTATACAGAGAAGCCCAATTGGCCTATATAATCAGTGACGAAGCCAATCCTACCAACCATCCCATTTTTGCATTAGACACTGATATAGGTTCTAGTTTGCTACAACTCACCCATGTTCCCGAACCCCCTCTCAAGCTCAGAAAATAGCCCACCATTTCCCATAGGTTTTCTTTCTCCATCACCCCCGTCTGGAAAATGTTCTTTGATGGAGCCTCTTCCAGGGAAGGTGCTGGTGCTGGGGTATTTTTTGTATCACCTGCTCAGGAAACCATATCTCTGTCGTACAAACTAGAATTTGAAGCTACCAACAATGTGGCAGAGTATGAAGCTCTTGTTCTAGGACTAAGAGCTACGGGGGAAATGGGAATTCAGGAGGTAGCTGTGTTCGGTGATGCAGAGTTGGTGGTCCAACAGATCAGAAGCGCTTATCAGGCTAAGCACCCTCGACTTAGAAATTATAGAAATGAAGTATGGGACCTCATTGACAACTTCTTCTCAGCCTTCAATATCTCTTTTATTCCAAGGTAGGATAATGTTCTGGCCGATTCTTTAGTTGTTTCGGCTAGCCAGTTCAAGGTCCCTCGGCTGTTTATGGCCAAATATAATGTTGAGATAAAATATAGGCCCTCTGTACCGGACAATGTCAAGCATTGGAAGGTATTCGAAGATGATCCAGAAATCGAGAAATTTCTCCAATCTGTTGATGATTTTTCTGCATTGCACATTGATCAGGATCCTGATACGGAAGATAACCCTCACCCTGAGGTGTTTTTAAATAAAATTGCTAACCACCAAATCATTCAGCTACCTAGCAATCACATTCCGAGGGGACTAATTCCTTTAGAAAGATCGTTCGATGGGAATGATGTGGCAGTAAAGGATAGGTTTTCAGATGAAGATGCTGACACAGCCGAGTGCAACATTGGCACGCTGGAGGAGCCTAAGTTTGTCAATTTGTCAAGGAGTTTGACCAGAGAACAGAGGGTCGAATATGATGAGTTGCTGAGGGAGTTTGTTGATGTGTTTGCATGGACCTACGAAGACCTCAAGACATACGACACATCTGTCATTGAACACAAGATCCCACTGAAGGAAGAGGCTAAGCCATTCAGGCAGAAGCTAAGACAGATAAACCCCATATTGTTGCCTGTCATGGAGAAAGAAGTGAAGAAGTTGTTAGAGGCCCAAATCATTGTCCCCTTGAGATATTCTGAATGGGTAGCCAATTTGGTTCCGGCAAGAAAGAAAAGCGGAGAAATCAGGCTTTGTGTCGACTTCAGGAACCTGAACAGGAGCTCAAAGAAAGACAATTATCCCATGCCCAACATGGAGCACATATTGTAGAAGGTAACCGGTGCATCTAGGATTTCCATGATCGACGGTTTTTCTGGCTATAATCAGATATCGGTTATGCCTGAAGACAGAGAAAAGACAACCTTCACCACCCCTTGGGGCATATTCATGTATGCCAAAATGCCATTTGGACTGATGAATGCAGGAGCGACATTTCAGCGAGCCATGGACATAGCCTTCATCGGGGAGAAAGATAGGTTTGTGGTGATCTATCTGGATGACATAACAATTTTCTCCAGGTCTGACAAAGAGCATTGATGTCACCTGAGAAAGGTTTTTTCGAAGTGTCGAAGGTTCGGCCTTTCCCTAAATCCCAAGAAATCTTTATTTTCTATGGAGGAGGGGAAGCTGTTAGGCCATATAGTATCAGCGGAAGGAGTGAGGATTGATCCTAGCAGAGTGGAGGCAATTCGGGCCCTGTCACTTCCCAGATCTAAAAAGGAAGTTCAGGCCTTTTGGGGGAAGATTAATTCTCTGAGGAGATTCGTCTCGAATTTCGCTGAGCTGGTGAAACACATCATAGCCATGCTCAAGAAGGGAAATGAAGTGAAATGGACCGCTGAACCCAGGGAATATTTTGTCCAAATAAAAACGGCATTGACTGAGGCACCTGTGTTGATCAGTCCTGACTATTCCAAAGATTTCCTAATCTTCTCTTTCGCTTCTTTTGATATAGTAGTGGTGGTCTTGTTGCAGAGAAATGAGGAGGGACGAGAGCAGCCCATTGCCTTCTTCAGTAAGGCGTTAAGAGATGCAGAGGTCAGGTATGAAATCATGGAGAAACAAGCTTATGTCTTAGTGAAAGCTCTCAAATCTTTTAGGGTCTATGTCATGCACTCAAAGGTGATCGCATACGTTCCTTCAGCCTCTGTGAAGGACATCCTTGTACAACCCAACATTGATGGGAAGAGGAGTAAATGGATAGCCAAGATCCTGGAATTTGACCTGGAAATAAGGCCTACCAAATTGATCAAAGGTCAAGGCTTAGCCAAGTTGCTGGTTGAAGCCAATTAGCAAGCTTTGGGGGTAAGTTTCATGAACGAAAGCTCAAGAATTGAACAGGGTCAGCTGTCTGAAATAGACCCTCAAAGAGAACCCTTGTTGGCTCGATGTCCTTGGTATAAGGATGTCATATATTTTCTGCAGGAGTTGCGGCCCCCAGATGGCCTGCAAAGAAACAAAGCAAGAGCTCTGAAGCTCAGGGCAGTTAGGTATTGTCTTATTGATCAAATTTTATACTGGAAAGACCCCCTGGGGGTGATTTTAAAATGCATGGATCTGCAAGAGGCCGACAGGATCATGGTTGAGTTTCACAGCAGCCTATGTGGAGGGCACCATTTCTGGAAGACCACAGCTCACAAAATTCTCAGAGTTGGGTACTACTGGCCCACCTTGTTTGCTGATGTCTGTAGGAGAGTTAGAGCCTGTATCGGATGCCAAAGATTTTCAGGAAAGAAACAGCTCAAGTCTCTGCCTTTAAAGCCTATAGTTGTTTCGGGACCTTTTCAGAAATGGGGGCTAGACTTTATTGGAGAAATCCACCCTGCTTCCAGTGGGCAGCACAGATGGATCCTGATAGCTACAGATTTATTTGCCAAATGGATTGAAGCTATCCCCACCAGGAGTGCTTCCCACAAGGTAATTATTGGATTCCTGGAAGACATCATCACAAGATTCGGCTACCCAAGAAATATCGTTACAAATAATGCGACCTCATTCAAGGCTGAACCGCTGGTTAAGTTTTGTGAGAAATTCGGAATCAAGTTGATTCACTCCACTCCGTACTATCCCCAGGGAAATGGTTTAGCAGAATCCTCCAATAAAAGTCTCATAAGGATCATCAAAAGATTATTGGAGGACAACAGAAAGGCTTGGAATTCAAGGATGAAATTCACTCTATGGGCTGATCAGGTGACTACAAAGAGATCTATAGGCATCTCCCCTTTCCAATTAGTATACGGAGCAGAAGTTGTCTTCCCTTCTCAGCTGGCCATTCCCGTAGAGAAATTCTTCCAGGATTATCAAGAAGAGCCTAATGACATGGTCAGAAGGATTCACCAATTGGTAGAAGTCCAGCAGGTCAGGGAGCAGGTGATGATTAGAGTTCAGGACCACCAGCAAAGGATCAAGCAGGTTTTTGATAAGAAATCCAAGAAGGAGGAGTTCCAGATAGGAGACCTCGTACTGAAATGGAATGCTCCTAAACAAGACAAGGGCAAGCACGGAAAATTTGAAGCCATGTGGATAGGGCCCTTCAAAATCTCAGAAGTTTTCTCGAATAACACATATCGGCTACAGGATTTGGAGGGTGAAGAAGTTTTCAGCAGCCCAGTAAATGGGCATTTTCTTAAAAAGTGTTTTGTCTGAGCCTTCCGTGGCTCCTGTGTTTTGTAAATATTGTCTTTTATGTTCCTCATTTTTACTTTTATTATTTCGGCTTAATAAATGACTCCATAGCCCAACAGCAAGGCACTGGAACTGCAAAATGAGTCCTAAGAGCATCACAGGGACGACTCTATCCCCCATGGAGCCTAATGTTAGTAACATTATTCGTCCAAGGCACAAGAGTATTCGGGATTGCAAATGGCACGAGGAGCGCTGGGCGCAGCTCATAGAAGAAATCTATTTCGGGCTTAAATCAAGCGAGCGGGCACTTCATTCTTCTGTGGCAAGAATTCATCAACAGAGCAGAGCAGCGGTTGATGGGTTGTCACAGCTAACCGAGTCGCGCTAAGTATGGTGCAAAAGGGTTTTCAAGGGGTGTAAATCGCGATCATTACAAGAACAGTAGTTATTTCTCGAACTCGGGGTTCGTAAGTTCGGAGGGCAGACTATGTATTTTAGTTGCACGAGATTGTGAGTTATAAAAAGTGCCCAGAGGGGGTCAACCTTCTCTGACCATCGCGTCTTGAGACTTCGTGAGGGGAGAATGCCAAAGTTCAATACTCCAGCTCACGAAGCCACGAGTTGCGAGAGGAATTAGTACTTGGGCTCTAGCCGACGGTTACATGCAGAGAGCGCTGACCAGAAAGGGGGCCCGACCCGTATCGCCATCTCGGGGATCGGGAGTTTAGAAAAGGGAGTCGAGGGTCTTTGACCCATGAACTCGCGAATCGCGAAAGGGAAAGAACTTTTAAAGTTGGGCCCACAGTATCAGGGGTAGTCTTAGCCGTCCATTTGAAGCAGACACCTGGCGTGTGATTAGGCTCCCCACCTTTTCTCCCAATGCGGTTTCGAAGCGCAAAAAACAGCTCCATCATATCCCGATACGCGAAGTAGCGAGAGCATTTAGGACCTGGGGCCCATAGCAGCGTCGGGTGAATTTAGGACCGTCAGATTTGAGAGAGACTCGTGGCACCCAATTGAGTCATCTCGGCGTTTCTCCCATCGCAGCTATGATAAGAAAGGTCCAGCATCATTGTATTCCCGATGCACGAGGTGCCGGGAGTGTCCAGGACTCGGACCCACAACATCACCGAAGTGAATTCAGGACCGTCATATCTAGAGGGGCGCATGGCACCAAATTAAGATGCCTCGGCGTTTCGCTCATCGCGATTTCAAGAAGCAAGGATTATCTCCTTCCCATTCACGAACGCCGAGGGTGCCTTGGGGATAAGCACATGGTCACAGCCCGTGGTCATTTGGGAAAGAAAAGAGCTACTCAGGAAGGGCCGAAGTCGCCATGTATGTTCACAGAAGGAATTACCACGATCTCCAAGTGTCATTTGATCCAACCTCCTCCATGGTTTTCGCTTGGAGTAAATGAAGGCGAGAAGGGGTGGTTGAAACCTCTCCTCATTCATTAAATCCGAGGAATGGAGGGTCTGGCAAGTGGACTACTCGAGAGGGTCTTGTGTACCCATCTTTTCAGAGAAACTATGTCGATTTCTCGACTAGCCGGAGAAGGTATGCACACGCTAACTCGACATTTACTGGCTCAGCTACTCCTCCCTAGCAAAGGCCATGCAAAGTTGAGGAGACGTCTGACGAAGGATTTCCGCCCGAATATTGATTGAAGAGACGCTACGCCTTGGAGGGTGAGCGCACCTCTGTTGGGCAAATTTGCCCAAGTATATGTACTGAGTTTTTGCATTTTTGAAGGTATCGATGGTAGAGTACAGCTCCCGATTGTAAATTTTTAGCACGGACTCTAGTTCTCTGTGTTATCACTGAAATTTCGTCCGCACATGGTGACAAGAACTCAGCGTCGTCAAAATAGGAATGAATTCATTCATGGCACTGGATTAATTTCACAGCATTGCAAAAGGGTCAAAAACTATACAAAGTAACCAAAAATTGAAGGGCGCTTTACAAGAGTTTGGTGCGCGCGCACATGCGCGTTACAGAAACATACCATGCGCGCACGACGCGTGACTGTTAGCGCAAAAACCCGCGCACCTGCTAAACGGTGCATTTATTGAATTGGTCGGCCTCCCAACCACTTATGGACCAGCTCCCAACCTGATTTGACCATCAAATCTGAGCTGAATCTGCATGGTAGGCTGGTCAAAGACCTAATTGAGCCCTAAAGAGCCCCTTTTCACACTTCAAAGAAGTTACATAATCACCCAATGCTATGCTATAAAAAGCCATGAGGAAACATCATTTTCTCAAGGAATTTCATGTATTGTTATGCTGCTAAGATTGTTAAGGACTCCTTCTTTGACAATAACACATTGGCACCATTTCATAAGAGCCATTCACCTCACCATTGAGTGAATGTGCTTGGAGTTCTTTCACCATCATTCTCATTTTCTTATTGTAAGGAGAGCATGTTTGTGAGGGCCTCAAGAGCCTTCCATTGGAGAAAGGAGGAACCATAGTTCTATTTCTTCATTGTGCTTTGATTTCATCAATCGATCAGTCCAAAAACATTGGTGATATTGGTCTTTTTGTGTTTTTATTTCTTTATCCATATGCTCATAGTTTTAGTTTGTTTTTATTTAATTCTTGATTATAGTTTTGTTGTTCTTTTTCTAACTCTTTCCTCTACAGCTGTCATGCCTAGCAAGACCCAACTGGGCATGTAAGCACCCTTTATTTGCTCACCAAGCGACGAATTGGGTGCAAACAGATTGGCGACTCTACTGGGGAGTAGGTATCAATTCCTCCCTCATTTGGGTTTATTTTGCTTTCCTTTTGGTTTTATTAACTTGCAGGGACACAAACTGGCCTCTACCAACCTGCTAACCAGTCAATTCAAGGAAGAATTGAGAGAAATCCATCCGGATTTTCTTTCTCGGTCACTTGTCACAGGCGCGCGGGTATTCCACCCCACAGACGCGCATCGTGTGCGCATGCGCCTGCACAGCATTCTCTCTCTGCGCGCATGCGCTTTCTTCCTCAATTCTGTCAGCGCGCATGCGCCATATGCGCCTCTGTCTACACTGGAGGTCGCGCATCTGAACTAAATTTTACATTGTAAGGTCTTGGGATGTGGGGAAAGTCATTTTCCTTCTTAAGAATGATGTTATGCATGCTCTAAATACTGCACCACTTAGACCCCTCAACTTATAAAGGGGATAGTCAAACAAACATAGGCACTTAGGTGGATAAAAATCATTTTCCCTTATTT
>ML808032.1:283725-296035 GCA_009831015.1 Picea engelmannii
AATCATACTTAATCACACCTAATTCACATTTGGGACTAGAAGTTGGAGTAGCAATCCTTGAGTATGCTCTTCTCTTGCGCAATCAAGCGATCTTGAGAATCAGAAAGAGATTGCGAAAACAATCTCATCTCCCTTAACAAAATTTCAAAACTTTTAGGAGAGGAAAACGGCCCTTTTTTGGGACCCCTCTTAGCTTCATTTTTCAAACACATTCTTGTAACGGGCCCATACATGCCCACATGTCAAACAAAGCTAGGATAGTGTTTGAATTTCTGCTTTCTTAGACCAAAAAACTAGGAGAGTTTAAAGGTTTGTAACAGGCCCACACATGCCCACATGTTCAATCTAGGATAGTTTCACGCTTTTTCTAGATTAACTCACACATAGGGAGTTAAAGGATAGTAATGGACCACATGTCCACACCACTAGTCTGACATCATAGGGGAACCACAGAACCCCCGTCGTTCACGATGCTTGCTCAACCTCTCGCCTATCTTAGGAGGAGTATCTGGTCGTACCCGCTCATCGGTACCTCCTTCACACACTCCTGTGAGTGCTACTATCTTAGGATCAGCTTTTCTTAGTTCTACTTTACTTGGGTCTACATCCCAAGGTCATCTGTTCACTCGCTCTCCTTTGCATGGAAGCGGAGGACCCTCTTCCTCTCAAGGAGGGAGCACCAACCCACCTAGTCCCCATCAAGGGTCAGGTTCACAACACAATATGGCTAGATTTAACCCTCCCCTACCACTACAAATGCCATACTTGGCCTCTCTCAACATACCGGATCTCACCAAGCTCACCAATGATCCTATATTACATGATCCCACATGGCCTGCAATGCCAACAAAACTTCCTTCAGACATACCAAAGTTTGAAGGAAAGGCGGGGGATGACCCCACCAACCACATCATGACTTTTCATCAATAGTGCTCTTCTAATAGCATTATGGATGATTCCGTCAGACTGCGATTGTTTCAATGCACACTTACTGGCTCGTCAGCCAAATGGTATGTCGAAGAAAAATCAGGGTCACATACAACCTTTGAATCCTTGGCCAAAGCATTCTTGACATTTTTCCAATTACCCATCCGTCATGACAATGGTCTAGAACTACTGTCCAATTTTAAACAGACCTCAGCCACCCACATCGCCGACCACATTCATGAGTGGCGTAGGCGACGTAGTTTGTGTAAAGCAGAAACCACCAAGCAACAGTGTCTTGATTGGTTTCTTAGATCACGTGTCCCACTCCTTGGCAAGGATGTCGCTTCCACCTTCCCTCAGTCTGAAGAGGAAGCCATTAGTAAGGCCCAACAATACGACCTTATTTATGCACAGTCAGGATACTTATACACAGTACTTCCTGACCTTCCAAAACCTGTGCCATTTGGCCAAGACAAACCTAGGATGTCTCATTCAGCAGACGGACTAATAGGTGCCACCACACACCATGGTCCACAACCCCAACCACCACCGATGTATGGAACACCTCAATACCCACCGACATATGGGGGCATTCCTTATTACCCCCCACCCCCTTATCAACATCCATATCCTGTTGCTATACCTCCACCCACCAGTGGACCACCACCGGCACCTCCCATACATCCACCTATTCCTCCAAATAGTGGTACTCCCTCAACATCAGCTTATAGTACTAGTGAAAGAACTACGCCTTCCTATGTACCTTACGGATCGGTACCACCACAAAATCCATATTTCCCATTTCTTGGTCCTCTACAACCCATGGCTCCCCCACATCCACATGCGGGGGTCAATTTTGTTCAACCTTCTACTGCTCAACAGTACCAGAATTTTGAACAATTAAATACGGCCAACCCAACTCATCCTTCGAATCATGCCAGGAAGAAAGGACGGAACATGAACAACAACAACCCTGGTCAAGGCGGGAATCAACCCCCACAGCACCAAACCACTGGGGGCAATCAGAACCAAGGGAACCAAAACCCCCAAGGGGTCAATAACAACAAACGCCAAGGGCGTAATAATGTTAAAACCATCCACCCTTGTGCTCTTTGTGGCGAGTTCGGTCATTACACTAACCATTGCCCCCAAATCACTGATTTCAAAAGGTTGAAAGACTCGGGTAGCCTTCCCAATACCCCTGCACAAACTGCCCCTCAACAGGCACCACAACAGTATGTGCAACAACCCCCTCCCGCCGTGCTGCAAAACCCTATCCCACATCAAGGGGTGATAAACACTCAACAAGACATGCAGCATCCCCCACCTTAGGTGGGTCAATACCACAACCCTAACAATCCAATAGAGCCTACAATTCTCCTCACCAGTGAGGAAGAAATCCTTCTGCAAACACGGAATCGTCAGTATCAGACATCAGCTAAGTCTACTCCTATCTCTCCTGAGACAAACCCTACATCGACGGGACCCCTTTTGGTGATCCCTCGCCCTTCCGCCGAACCACCATTACGCATCCCTCGCATCCCCTTGCACAGGAATGTCCACAACCCACAGGCTAGGGCAGCACATAATTATAGTTTGGTAGATGACTTAGCACAATCCCCGGCTGCCATGTCAGTCTTGGAAGTTCTCCAGACTTCTCCCACACAACGGAAATCACTACTTTCTGCCTTGGTGGTAGTCAACCCTGTCGATACTCAACTCATCACCTTCGACCTTGACAATAGCGAACCTCGTCTTCCCGCCTTGGTCGCTATTCAACTACACGTAAAAATACGGAACATCACAGTTCATCGGTGTATCATCGATGAAGGTGCATCTACATGCATCATGTCCAAAACTGTATGGCAGAAACTTGGTTCCCCAGAACTCATACCCTCCGCCATCACATTACGAGCCTACGACGGAAGACCATCATCTCCTGAAGGGATCTTTCAAAATGTCCCCGTTGAACTCGGAGGAAAAACTATTCTCATTGACATTGAAGTTATCGACGCTCCACTCGATTACAATATCTTGTTCGGACGTAGCTACATGTATGCTATGAAGGCAGTAGCATCATCCGTCTTTCGCACAATCATGTTCCCCCACAACGGAAATATTGTAACCATCGACCAAGTCTCACATTATGAGCCTAACCCCTCTGCCAACCTCGATAACATTCTTCCTCTCATCCACACCAACAAAGACGTATACCCACTCGTCGAGATGGGTCCTGGGATTTTTAAAGATCCATCCTTGTTAGGGACATACCATGGAGCACCACCACTCCTTCCCCCTAATCAAGTATGCATCGTCTCATCTAACAAAACTCACACGGAGGATACACTTCCTCCTCAGGAGGCTTCTGTCATTCCTGACGTCTCAGTAGTCGCAGAACCACTCCAGCCGGAGCCTCATGCGCATTCTTCAACCTCAACAGTCCCCGAATCCACATCCCCTTAGGGGCATAGTCCCATTTTGGAGACACTCCCCCAACCCCTCACCCAAATTCCCTTCTTTTACCCTCCACCCGGTATAGAAGCTTTCCAGGTAGCCGCAATGCTCACACTACCCAATATGGTGTTAGAAATCCCAGTGTGGTATTTACATCCACCTGAGATGGTCCCTCGCCCATCCCTTCCCCCACAGGAAGGCCTCCCCATGATGATTCCCGTCCTCACCTCCACTACCCCCATACTCCCTACCCCCCCTGCTACAGCTGGGGGCAGGAGAAAGAAGAAGGAGCCCTTAGCTCCACTTCATCCACACATTCCACCACCTTGTGCATTATGTGAGAAAGAGGGTCACCAAACCAACAATTGCCCATCCCTACCTGAATTACGGAATTTGATTCCTCCCAATCCAACTCCCGCAACACCCGTCACTATTGCAAGTACTACTACCACCACGCCTTCCAGTAGTAAAGGGCTGAGGACCAAATTTGTGTGTGCTATATGTTCAGAATATGGCCATCACACCCATCACTGCCCAGCACTACCACGCTTTCGGCAAACATTAGCGGTCGTACGCCAAAACTTCCAGAACAACCCACGCCCTGCCACGTCCTCTTCAAACATCACTGACATTCGCTATGTCACCACTACAATCAATGAATGTATGAGATGCCCTTGCTCTCTCTGCGATTCATTGACTCACTTTACATACCAGTGTCCGATGATCCTTGCATACAGGCAACGTCAATTGGCCCTGCTTTGTCAACCCGCAGAGACGACCAATGACCTTCCCTTGTTAGTAGCAAGTCTTCATGTCATTTCTCCCGAGCCCGAGGCACTTCCAACGCCTCCATGGTTCTTTAATGACATCTCTAAGGATTTACCCCGCAATCCCCCCAACTCTCCTTCTCATTCCCCTACGGAGACTCTCCATCCAACCACCACAGGAACTCCTCAGTACTTCAACATATGGTTCATGTCGAGTGAACCCTCACCCTCTGCTTGTACCACTCCCCTTGCTTCTCCGGCAGGGGGCACTCACACTAGCACTGCGATTACTCCTCATAACCCCTTGTATTCCCGGCGTTTCCAATGCGACGAGGAATTACTACAAGAGCTACAATGCCCAGACTCTCCCTGGGACGCACTACATCATCGTGCACTCTTCCTTCCACAGGAAGCCCTCCTGCCTCCTAATCAAAACCCAGTGTACGCAGTCAAAACCAAAGATTTTATCCCATCCGGGCCTATCGATTGGTTCAACAATCCCATTCCCGCCCCTGACGCATTTGAAGAAGGTAACATGGCCAACATTTCCCCTACCATCAAAATCGACATTTCCATTAAAAATGGCGTAGTCGAAGAAATCATCATTGGAGCTGCTTGCACTCCTCTGGAAATTGCCGCATATAAAGCCCTCTTCCAAGAATACAGGGATATCTTCGCCTGGTCATACATGAAGATGCCTGGCCTTGACCCATATATTGTCGAACATCACATCGACACCTGGCCCGACATCACACCAGTTCGCCAGAAACAGCGACCGCTACACCCATCCAAGGCCGCAGCTATCAAAGCCGAAATTGACAAATTGCGCACAGCCGGATTTATTTACCCCATCGCTTACACCTCATGGGTTTCCAACCCTGTACCCATCGACAAAAAATAGGGCACTATTCTCATTTGCACCAACTTTCGTGATCTCAATAACGCATGTCCAAAAGACAACGCCTTTCATCGATCAGATTATCGACGACTGCGTCGGCCATGAGGCTCTCTCCTTTATGGACGGATTCTCTGGCTATAACCAAATTCAAATCCACCCAGCCAATCAATATAAAACCGCATTCATTACCCCGTGGGGAACTTTTTCATATCGTGTCATGCCTTTCGGCTTAAAAAACTCCGGCGCAACCTTCCAGCGGGCGATGACATACATATTTCATGATCTGGCTGAAATCATCCTCGCCTACTTGGACGACCTCACCGCTCGTTCCAAAAAACGCACCCAACATCTTGATGATTTACAAATCATCTTTCAGCAGTGTCGTCAGTACAACATCCGCTTGAACCCTCTCAAATGTGTGTTTTGCGTCACCGCAGGGCGCCTCCTCGGTTTTATCATTTCCCAAGGCGGTATTACCGTCGACCCCCTCAAAGTCAAATCCATCACCGAAATTCCACCTCCTCGGAATTTACGGCAACTTCAAATTTTTCAGGGCAAAGCTAACTTCCTCAGACGCTTTGTTCCAGATTACGACATACGTGGACATGGTTTCCTTCGCTTACTTCGTCACGACATCCCCTTTCACTGGGATGACTATGCCCAGCAGTCGTTTGACGATCTCAAAACAACGCTTTCAAATGCACCTTTAATTAGTGCACCTGACTATAATCGTGACTACATCCTCTACGTATCAGCATCAGTTGTATCAGTAGTCGGCGTCCTCGTCCAGCTCGGAGATGACAATCGTGAACATGTCATTTACTACATTAGTAAGAACCTCTCAGGACCACCCTTGAAGTACAAACACAAAGAGAAACTTGCTCTTATAGTTCTCCTCGCAGTCCAGAAACTGCGCCATTACATTCTGCTTCGCACCACGAAGGTCGTTGCAGATTCCAACCCCATGCAATATTTTCTCAGTCGTCGACAAGTTAACGGAAAATTCGCTCGATGGATTGTTATCCTCAAGGAATACGACCTCTACTTCTCAACACCTAAGAGTAAGAAGGCCCTCGTTCTCGCCGAACTTGTCACGGCCCTTCCCTCTGACATCACCAGTGCCCCCGCCAACACCGACTTCCCTGACGAACATCTCTTTTACATCGCCTCAGATGATCCTTGGTATGGCAACCTCATCGTCTACCTACGAACTCAAAATTTCGGTAACCATCTATCACGAGATGATCGTCGGCATTATTCTCCATCAGGCCCCTCGCTATCTCCTCATCGGAGACATCCTATATCGGCGGGGCGTCGACACTATTCTTCATTGTTGCCTGACTATTGACGAGGCCGACAGAGTCTTAAACGACTGCCACAGTGGCGCATGCGGGGGCCATCTTTCGGCTATCTCCACGGCTCAGAAGATTATCCGAGCCGGTTACTTTTGGCCTACCTTGTTTCACGATTGCATTCACGCCGTGAAACGTTGTGAGCAATGTCAGCTCTATGCCAACAAAGCCCGCGCTCCCCCCGCTCTTCTTCACCCCGTCATTACGGCGGGCCCCTTTTGTAAATGGGGCATCAACTTTATGACTTGTAATCCCCCCTCCAGCAATGGTCACAAATACATTGTTGTCGCCGTTGATTACTTCACCAAATGGGCCGAAGCAATGCCCACTTTCAACAACACCGTTGACACTGCAGCACGCTTCTTCTTTAACCACGTCATATCCCGTTTTGGCGTACCACTCCAACTTGTTTCCAATCATGGGAAACACTTCGAGAATGAGATCTTCGTTGAAATCTCTTCTCGGTTAGGCTTCTCTCACGAGTTCGCCTCACCATATTACCCTCAGTCAAATGGACAGGTCGAGGCAGTGAACAAAGTGCTCAAGACCATGTTAAAGCGCACGGTTAATAAACATAAAACCAATTGGCATCATATGTTATTTTCTGCGCTATGGGCTTATCGAACAGCAGTAAAGACCGCTACAGGTTTCATGCCATTTCATTTAGTCCATGGGGTCGAGGCAACTCTTCCCATCGAGTGCGAAATTCCCACCCTACGCACCGCAATTGAGCTATTACCTGACATTGCTCCAATGGAGCAGCGCTTGCTGAACTTGGAGTCATTGGATGAAGATCGTCGATATTCATTACAGAACAATGAGGCAACTAAAAAATGATCCAAAGCTACCTTTGATCGCCATGTCAACCTTCGTTCATTCCACGAAGGCGACCTCGTCTTGGCCTATGATATCGCTCATGATATCTTTGGCCACAGCAAATTCGAATCACTTTGGCATGGCCCTTACATCATCCAACATTGCCTCACAAAAGGCGCATACATCCTGGCCTCCCCCGAAGGCCTCTCACTCAAGGAACCCGTCAATGGGTTATACCTCAAGAAATTTTATGCTTAAAAGAAGTCACACTACTTTAGGTCATTTCTTTTTCTAGTGTTTTTAATCTTTTTTCTCTCACCCCTCTCATCTAAACCACCCTTTGTGATATTGACAGATGCTTCCTTCACCAGCCTACCACATTGGTTACGCCGACGACACCAGCCGTTGGACACAAAATCTTGCTTCGGCAGCTTGGGCTTTATATACCCCCTCACATGAAATGCTACATTCCAGCGGCATCTGTTTGGGACCAGCAACCAACAACCAAGCCGAATACACTGCGGTCATTGGCCTCCTGGCCGACGTCCAGCGTCATCATATTCTCCACCTTAGCATCTTCCTCGACTCTCAACTAGTCGTTCTCCAGCTCAACAATGTTTACCATGTACGCGATCCATGCCTCTTTCGCAAATACTTGCAGGTTAGATTATTATCTCGACATTTTGATTCCATTACATTTACACATATTCCAAGACAATTGAATCAAACAACATATGAAATAGCTAACATGGTGTTAGATTGGCATATATCACATCAAGCTACACATCCATAAAACATCTCATACATCCTATCGCAGCATATAGATAAGATAGACATCATCATCATTATCAACAAAAAACATATGTAAACAACACCAGGATCTCAAAAAGATGTATACTCATATATATATATCAAGGCCTATCAGGCCATCCGACTGTTTACATACAAAAAATGCATGTGCCCGCAGGCTATCATAGTCCCTCGGTACAAAAATCGACTCACCAGCCTATATACAATCAAAAAAGTATACAATATACATCCATCAGGGTGCCTCTATCGCACCCCCAGCTGCCCCTCCCTCGGGAGGAGGTGGTGGCCCACCCCTACCTGCCCCAGGCGGTGGTGGTGGAACACCTGCAGGACCCTCCTGCCCCGGCGGCAGGCGTCCACTAGTCATCGCGGCGAGCACAGCTGCTCGTCGCACTATACCCCGCCACGGTGGCGGTAACCCTATGCACTACTCCAGGAACCCCTCGTCCTGGATACGGATCCACATGCCCTCAGGCACGTCCTGTAACACCATCTCTAGACGACGGTGTATATCATCAACATCTACTCCGGCTGCCGCCGGAGGAGCATGTGATGGCCCTGCACCAGGGTCATCGTATCGGCGCCTCCTCGCTGGTCTCTCAGGCTTTGCTGGTCGTCCCGCGGCCTCATCCCGCCGACGCCTCTCTCCACGCGGCCGTCTCTCCGTCTCTCGCTGAACCGGCGCTCGCTGCAACTCCACCTCACGCCCGCGAGGTGCCAAATCTGCACATACACAAAACACCAAACACACGATCGTATCAGCGTCTATATCACATATGAACTGGTATATCAAACATAACATAAATCAAAACCATACACAAACTCAACATACCTCGATGGTCAAACACCTCCCCAGGAGGCAGCACCATGTCCGGATCATCCCGGAAGTCCACCCCAGCATAGGGGTACTGAAGTATGACCTGCGGCATCTGCCGCCATATCTGCGTCGCCTGCGCCATAAAGTAATGCCCACCTTCGCCACCACCGTGGCGAACCAAAACTGATGACCACCGCCTCAAGCGCGGCTCTCGCGCCCCGGGCGCCTCTAATAGAACCCTCGGGCGCAGCATCAGCACCCTCTCCAAGAACCAGGCGACCAGGATAGAACCGAACACGAACTCTCATGTCCCTGTAGACCGACAACGGTCCAATTGCGCGATCATCCGCGCGTGCAGCGTAAGCCCCCATGTGAACCGCTCTCGGCCCACCACCACCCTCTCCAGCACCAGCAGCTGGCCACCACTAATCCGTTGGGTCGCCAGTGACCCATAAACATGCACAATCATCGCCGCTATGCAACGATGCGTCAGGGAATCTAGACCACTCACACTCACTACAGTCCCAGACATGTAGTTCTCGCCTGAGCAATATCGCTCGGCGATCTCCCGCAGGGGTGTGTCTCTCGGCAGCACAGGCTCTGTCAGCAGCGGCGTTCCCCGGAAGGGGAGCCCAGTCAAAAAATAGATATCCTCCACCGCAGTGAAGGGGATCTTCTCTCCTCGCACGAGGAAGCAGTGAAGATCCGGACTCCACATCCGGAGCAGGAACTGGAGTAAGTACTCCTGTGCCCGTATCAACGGGCACTCAAAGAACTTTAGCAACCCACAGGTTGCTAAAGCCGCTCGCACTGCATTGGCTGCAGCATCTCGTAACTGCGACCAGTCTCACTCACGCCATCGAACATCCATAGTCACTGCTAGCCACCTGCACACAACACAGAGTCCTATATCAGCCTATGAAACCATCCAATGCATCAAAAAGACTCATTTTTTACCCCTTAAAACTTGCCTCAAAGGCGCGGTTTTTTCACCCACAGGCGCGCACATGTGCGCGCCTGTTCACTACACAGGCGCGCATCTATGCACGCCTGTTCATTCAACAGGCGCGCTCGCAAGCGCGCTTGTTCATTACACAGGCTCGCTCTTGAGCACGCCTATCCAAGCTTACAGCCGCGCTCAAGTGTGCGATTGTCCACCTCACAGGCGCGCCTCTAGGGCGCGCCTTAAATTCCCACTCACGCGCACCCATGCGTGTCTATTCTGTGGACAGGCGCGCATGTATGCGCGCCTCCCACTGAATCGCCCATGCATGTGGGCCCACATCCTATGAAAAATCCCCTTAAACCCCCTGTATGGCCCCCCATACCTACCCTGCCCAAAAATTAGAAACCTATTTCTATGCAGGATGATCAGACCACTAACCTGATACTCGCCCGTCGATCGGATACCTCGTGCTCCCTGAAACTCCAAATCTCCGCTGCAATCTGCTCATCCAGTCACTGTAGCAGCAGGTACAAATGAGGTGGCAATGTGGGCCCTACAGCTATATATAGGCCGTTTGCCCAACTTCCACTCACCGTTCCGAGAGCCCACGGTGTTCGTTTTTCAAACCGTCTTCAGCCACGGGATCAGCATCCCGCCGCCTACATCATAGCTGTCCCTGGGTCACTTTTCATCCTGAGCCCCCAGGGCACCTTTTTTCCACATCATGGTCAGGTACGCACGCGCATTGTCACATTTGTCAAATACATGCTCATATCTTTGATTCTCTTCAGATATTGTTCACTTTGGGTATTTGGTTGTTCTGTGCTCAGGTACTTGCTCATCGGTCATCAACATCATCCCTTCAGGTATATATATTCAGCACTGGCATGTAGTCTCTCCCACTGTATTGCATTTACATTTTCCGGTCATACCCGCTGATATTGAACTTTAGGATCTTCATTCCCGGCTCTGCAGTACCCACACCTCCATTTTTTGCATCTTCGGTACTGTACCCTGGTAGCATTCTCACCCACATGAGTTGTCCCATTCATAGCACCTTTTGGCCCTTTTGACACTCATGTTGTTCTTCATTACCCTTTAGGACTGGGAGTCCCGATAGTCTTTCATCATGTCGTGAATCAGCCACATACTCCTTCTCTTCATCTTGCTAGCTTTCCCACACGGACTCCCAGATCATCTCTTTATGGTTCTATTTTTTACCTGCACCTCCGCAGGATCACGAACCCTCCATTTCATCCACCATCAGTTTTCCCATCTGCGAACCTATCTTCATTTCACCTACCTCATACAGAAACTCACCGATGGGGCCCCCACCCTTCCTCTATTTTCCAAGAAATTTCTACCCTCCCTGGGGCACTCATTTCACACTGGGGCACCCGTTTCTGTATTTGTACATTTTTCCCAAATTATTCATTATTTATTGTACAAACACCTTTATTTTCAGTCATTTCCTTTTGTCGTTACCGTTGGCGACTTGCTTCCTTTTTTGCCACACGCAACCCATGTCACCCTTGGTTGGAGCATTACTTCTCATTTCCCCTTGCTGGCATCGTCCATATCTTCAGAGTACTCCTCATGTCACTTACTTTTACCCTCTGAATTTGTTCACCTTGTCCCGCCTCCGGCACAACTTATCCTTGGTCTTGGCGTCCCCCTGACACTCGACCTTGTCACATGGTTGCGGCCACTCATTCTATCATACACCCTCCAACCAAGGGCAGTTATGAGTCTTCCCACTTTTTGACTTCGTCCATGTACCTCTGCCACTTCCTCACCTTAGTAGATTCTATGAAGCCCTTTGCTTCTGGGAGTCGCGTTCCCCTTCTGTCAACAACAACACACTTTTTCCAGGAGGGCGACAGTATCTTGATTCTCATTCTCCAGTTAATGAGAGATCTTGGATGGCACAGGGTGAAACACCATTGCTCCCTGCTGTCGTTGGCCCCCATGACATTCGATGCCAACACTTTCTCATGTTACGGTGGGTCTTACTTTGCGACTATTGTAGTTATTTTTATCATTTGTCGAAGACCTCTGAACTTGGTCGGGCCATCAATACCCGCATCATCGTCGCTTCTTATTACCACGATCATTGCCTATTGTTCAGAGTATGTTCCTTTGCAGAATTGTCTTCTGCCTTTATCATTACCGCCCCCGAGGGCACTGCAGTTGTCTACACCAACACTTCAGTCATCTTTTTTCAGAGTTACATAACATGAGCATGGGGCATGCCCGCCTCGTTTGTACACAATTGTATATTGTTACGCACCTTCTGGAAGGTCGGGTTCTACCAGTTCCTTTCTTCTCCAAAGGATTGCTCTACACGGTCCCACTCTTGCTCTCTCTTACCACCACATTATCAGTAAAAGAAACATTGATGGATTTCGGCTATACGTATGCTCCTAACCTCATCCATCAGGGGGCATCTGTTATCACTGAAATTTCGTCCGCACATGGCGACAAGAACTCAGCATCGTCAAAACAGGAATGAAGTCATTCATG
>ML808032.1:296327-306495 GCA_009831015.1 Picea engelmannii
GAAGTCATTCATGGCACTGGATTAATTTCACAGCATTGCAAAAGGGTCAAAAACTATACAAAGTAACCAAAAATTGAAGGGCGCTTTACAGGAGTTTGGTGCGCGTGCACATGCACGTTACAGAAACGTACCATGCGCGCATGTGCGCACGACGTGCGACTGTTAGCGCAAAAACCCGCGCACCTGCTAAACGACGCATTTATTGAATTGGTCGGCCTCCCAACCACTTATGGAACAGCTCCCAACCTGATTTGACCATCAAATCTGAGCTGAATCCGCATGGTAGGCTGGTCAAAGACCTAATTGAGCCCTAAAGAGCCCCTTTTCACACTTCAAAGGAGTTACATAATCACCCAATGCTATGCTATAAAAAGCCATGAGGAAACATCATTTTCTCAAGGAATTTCATGTATTGTTATGCTGCTAAGATTGTTAAGGACTCTTTCTTTGACAATAACACATTGGCACCATTTCATAAGAGCCATTCACCTCACCATTGAGTGAATGTGCTTGGAGTTCTTTCACCATCATTCTCATTTTCTTATTGTAAGGAGAGCAAGTTTGTGAGGGCCTCAAGAGCCTTCCATTGGAGAAAGGAGGAACCATAGTTCTCTTTCTTCATTGTGCTTTGATTTCATCAATCGATCAGTCCAAAAACATTAGTGATATTGGTCTTTTTGTGTTTTTATTTCTTTATCCATATGATCATAGTTTTAGTTTGTTTTTATTTAATTCTTGCTTATAGTTTTGTTGTTCTTTTTCTAACTCTTTCCTCTACAGCTGTCATGCCTAGCAAGACCCAACTGGGCATGTAAGCACCCTTTATTTGCTCACAAGGTGACGAATTGGGTGCAAACACTCTGGTTACGTATTGGTATGTAAGATTTCTTGTTTAATGACAGACAGTCTTCTCACTCCATCTAGTTTTCATCTTATACTAAGAGAGCTCGTGATCGACTGATTCACACGAATTATGGCAATTATGTTGTGATAAAGGTTTTATTGAGGCATTATTGTTTTCTCTAGTTATCTGTGTTTGAGCGTAAGAAGATCTTGCGTTTAGATGTCTTCTTCCACAGTCTGTTAGGAACCTGATGTTTACGACAGACCTTTGCATCCCTTTGATACAAGTCTTCCTCCTACTCACCCTTACTACAACTCACTGTCTGAAGTTACCTAAGACCTCACTTGCCCATGCATGCCTAGCCTAGTTTCGGAGTTAGAACCACAATGTTTGAGTTAACCTCCATTTGATCACCCCATTAAGAAAATCGTGACATAAACTGATGGGCGTCGGGCTCTGCTCCTGCTGCAATCCAGGGATGACTTCCGACGCTAACAGGTTCGGTGTGAACCTGAACTTCAACACAACCTACCATCCTGAGTCAAATGGAAAAACTGAAAGAGTAAACCAAGTGATAGAAGATATGCTAAGGCTGTATGTGATGGAAAAACCTTCTAAATGGGAATATTATCTACACTTGGTAGAATTTTCCTACAACAATGGGTGTCAAGCATCACTGAATATGAGCTTGTTTGAAGAACTTTATGGCAGAAAGTGCAACACCCCAGTAAGTTGGGACAACCCAACTTATAGGGCAGTTGTTGGGCCAGAGTTTCCCAAGGAAATGGAAGAGAAATTGTTAAAGATAAAGCATAATTTGAAGGCTACCCAAGACAAGAAGAAAAGCTATGTAGACAAAGGCAAAACCCACATGGATTTTAAACTAGGTGATCATGTTTTCTTGAAGGTGAAAACCAACAAAAGTTCCCTGAAGCTGGGAAGTTGTTCCAAGTTGGCAGCCAAATATTGTGGACCATTTGAAATCCTAGAAAGGATTGGACTAGTAGATTGCATGCTTGCATTGCCTGCATCCATGACTATTCAAAATGTATTTCATGTATTTGCTCAAGAAGTATATACCTTACGCTAATCATGTGATTGATAGGAATGTTATTCAGGTGGATTAAGAAGGCACTTTGCAAGTGCAGCCTATGCACATACTGGACTGGAAGAGAAAGCAACTCCGGAATCAATTCATAAAGCTTGTAAAGGTTCTGTGGACCTGGTACAGCATTGAGGACGCAACATGGGAGCATGAAGATGCTATGCGGGCAAAGTACCCACATCTTTTTGAAGATTTTGGAAATCTTATTGTTGTTTTGTAAATAAGTTGCATTGAGGACAGTGCAAAAATAAGGGGAGGGGATTGTAACACCCCAAGGCCGAGCCCCTACTGAAATGTAATTATGTTTATAGGCTGGTGAGTCAAGTGTTTATAAGCTGGAAGACTTATGTGCTTATCAGGTCGGAGAGCCCAGATGCTAAGGCCAATGAGCCTGATTTTGTATATGTAAATAATCACATCATTAATAAAATTACATCGTTCCATGTAGACCGACCACCAAGAAAGAGTTATGGGGGACTAAGCTCCACTAGGTAGGGAAAGGGAAGGGGCTAAGTGTCTAGGAATAGTGGCTAAGCTAGGGGGCTTACCTCTAAAGGAATAATATTATATTATTATTTCCTAGAGGCTAAGGTTTGACATAACATATGTTGTCCTAATTTCCTAGGGAAAGGGAACAAGTGTTAAGTGGAGCTCATGCAGCTTCAGGAAGACATGTGTCAACCTGGGCGCATGCATTTTTTAGGTGGGAAATTCAGCTCGTTGGGGGTTGCCTCACCATTTCTCGCAATCGTCGCCACTCTGGAAAGTCTTCCATACTCCCCACTGATGCACACACTGAGACAAGTAGAGCCTTGACACAGCCATCCATTGCCTCCATCGTCAACCTCTACAACTTTTGAAACCTGCACACCCATGTTATGAAGCTAATCGTTTTTCCTGTGAAGCACAGCATGACTGCGTAGTGTCTGAGCCATATTATGCCTTAGCCTTTTTTGTTGTTACCCACATTTTCTCTGGACTAGTGTGGCTTGTTGTTATTACCAGAGCCCATACCCAATTTTTGTTGCAGTGGTTACTCGCTGGACTTAGGAGTTGGATAGAAGAGGCAGGTTGTCAGTCCTGTGAGAAACTCTCTCCAGGTGAGAGAGTGTGTTGATAAAGTGAGTTCTCCTAGAGGGAGTCACGTAGCAGCTACAGTACTCTAAGACTTCCGGTCCATCCTGTTTTTGAAGCCTTGGAAGGGAGGTGGGCAGTTGATGGACTTGTGATAGTGAAGGTGTACACTCTTGGGGTGGCACAGGTGTGTGGAGAATGAGGGTATGTGGCATGTGGGCATCAGTGGCTCTTGGGGGAAAATCCTCCATGTTTATATGTGCGACTTTCCTATTGTCCTAGCCAAGCCTAGGAATCCCTTGCCTAGTGGAGTTTAGTCCCATCTCGGGGGTGACTCACTGTTGAGCGTGATGAGCAGCGTGGTCTAAGGTTGGGAGGTTCGTGCAAGGTCTACACGCAGTTGGTGGTCATCTATTAAAATATAAGTACCAAATCTTTGTTCTCTGTATGATGTGTATCTTGAAATCAAGTTATAATGTTACTAGAATTGTCTATATATATTGCATGTATGTTTTATTGTTTTTTCCGCATGAATAGGTGTATGAACATAATGTTATAACTATTTAAATTGCATTATATAGATATGTATATAAATATAAAATGGTATCAAAGCATGAAATTTATTCGGTTGCATGGCCTAGCCTGTTGGTTTAAGGTCGGGGATGTCTCAAAATGGTATCAGAGAAAAAAAATCAAAGATACATATGATTAGGTAGCGTTACCCAACAGAAGTTGAGGGTCGGGGACATTACAAATTGGTATCAGAGAAGAAAAGCAAAGATACAAATGATTAGGTAGTGTTACCCGGCAGAAGTTGAGGGTCGGGGATGTTACAAATAATCTCAGTTGAGAACCAACTTAGTAAGACCTTTATAGAAACCAATATAATATCTTCATACACATAGTGCTTCTAACTTCACTTGCATGCTTCATACTTCATTCTTTTCACAACATCATTATACATATAGCTTCAAATCTTAGTCAAATTTAGCCTTCATGCCCTAGTGAGCCTCATAGCATCATTCCCATAATATAAACCCAGACTACAATATCACAACCTGGAAAAAAAACACACTTTGCAACATCACATACCTTCATTCCTTCATAGCACACCTTAAGAAAAAGAAAACCCCACATACTTCTCTTGCACACCTTTAGATCCCAAACAGACTCCACAACTCCTCTAGTGCACCTCAGATTTATTATGCACACCTTAGACTTCATTTGTTGCTTGTATTATCTTCAAATGCACACATCTATAATGTATTTATAGTATTTTTGTCCTCACTTTTGGGGTCGAGCTGTAAAGATTGGTCGAGTTGACCTGAATTTTTCTATCTAGGTTGTCTGACAAAAAAAATCATATCTCTTCATTCCTAGGGAGTTAGATGGAATGTCATATATATTTGGAAAGGTATCAAGATAATATTTCCAACCATATAACATATGCTCCTATTTGAGCTAGGTATCTAGGGTAAAAATTCCTTTCAAAGATAGGGTATCCAAACTGAGCATCAAAAATCTAAAAACAATATTTCCAACCATCTTCATCTTGCAATGTTTATTTTGGACATCTATAGTCTCCCCCTGTATTTGACATCAATTAAAACAATATTTCCAACAGATTTCCCTTCCACAATAAAACTACGACTTGTTGAAGGAGTTGATACTGATAAGTGGCTCATGATAGAAGAACATAGACTTGGGTGATGAAGGTGACAATAGTGATAATCAATAATACTTTCTTATTATTGATTTCATTTGTTAAATATATAAAGATCTCTCATCTTCCCCCTAAATCCCCCCCGCAACCCCCACCCCAAAAAATGTCATTGTGTAATATTGTATTAATTTATCTTCAATTTAATGATTTGTGGTTGAATTGATTTACCTAATTTCAATTAGGATTTACTTGTTATAAGTTTATATTACTTTTTTTCCAAGTTACAAAACCTAGGGAAAACCCCCGAGTAATTCCCCTCTTTTAAGGATGGTACTCAGGGTAAACCCTAGAATCCATTACAATAATATACTTGTTAAGAGCTCAACATGTCACGTATGGGAATCAAACCTGGGTGGGGAGGATAAAAATCATTCTTCCCAACCACCCAAGTAAGCCCAATTGACAATAAGTTTATATTACTTACTTATATGCTTGATCAAATTCGAGGAAGGTTTGTCTCTCACTTTTTTTACAAATTTAGAGAAGCATTTGGTGTTGGAAGCTTGAACATGGGACTACTTGCAAGGACTAAGAGAATTTATTAGGCAATCCTAGATACTTTCCTTGGTTTTATCTTATTGCATTTAGTAGAGTAATTTGTGAATTCTAGAAAAGGATTGAGTTGTTGTTGACTACTCTATTGATGAGTCTAACCCTACTCATTGGGACATTACCTAGAACACTTGGTGCAATTTGTGGTTGTACATGAGGGGTATACTAACTCTATCTATAAGTGTGATTGAAGCCACACTTATATATTGGATGACCATGGCCACCATCCCAAAAAGTATATTGAATAAGATCATAAAAAAATGTTTCAAATACCTATGGTCTAGTATGAAGGATAAGATCAGCATTCCTTTAGTGAAATGGAAAGGACTGGCTAAGCCTAAACATTTAGGAGGATGGGGTTTAAAAGACCCATCTCATTTCTCAAAGGAAATGGAAGCTAAAGGGAATTGGAAAATGATAACAACTAAAGAATTTGGTAGGACCTGATGAGGGAGAAGTACATAGCCACCATTAGCATATAAAAATGGATCAAAATGCCAAACAAGAGGGCTAGTGAGGGATCCATTTGTTGGAGAACGATGATTGGAGATTTTCACGCTATAGGAGATAACCTAGCATGGTGTATTGAGATTGGGTAAAAGATAAGAATGGGACCAAATTCATGGATAGGGGGTCAAAATGCTCTTAGACTATCATAGGACTTAATCAATCACCTTCACACAAGGGATATTTTCCACATGACATATTTTTATGGTAGGGAAGAGAGGGGCATTAAGATGGAGGATTGCATAATAGTTTAGACAAAAGGATGATTGGAGAGAGAATGGAAAAGCTAAAAGTATGATATGATAGCAGCCATGATAAGGTTCAAGGAGAAAATGACTAAATTGCATTGGCGCCAAACAAAGTAAGAGACACACGTAAGGTTAATCTAGACTACAAAGTTTTTGTTCAATAATGTGGAGTGTATAGTGAGGATTGGAGATGACATCTCATCTAGAAATTTAAAGCTCCCCTAAAATCCAAAAGTTTGTTGTGATTAATAATAAAAAAACAAGGAGCTCACTTGGGATAACCTTCAAATAAGATCATGGCAAGGACCTAGGTTATGTGTCTTGTGTAGAAAAATACAAGGAAAGTGTTCTTCACCTCTTCCTATCATGACACTTCATCAATAAGGTATGGTCAACTTAGTAAAAATAATGATTGGGGGGAAATAAAATTGGGAAGGGTCCTCCTTAGAAGAGGCACTTCAAAATTGGTTGGATGATGAGGATATTATAAATGCATCGCTCTCCCATAATAAAACTTTCTCTTCAGTGACGGTCCTCTACAAATTTCAAGGAGCATATACAACTTATCAACGAGATGAGAAGAAGAAGAGGCAAAGGTAGGTTAAATACTTAGAGGTAAGACAAATATTTGATGAAGCATCACAAGGAAATATAGGATTGAGTGAGGTATTTTACATATATTTGAATCACAATGATACCTTTTTAAATGTGGATTGGAGAATGAATACAATAATTCAATAGAACTTTGAGAAATGACTTTTCTTACAACATTAGATTTGGAGATGGGAGTTAAGGATATTTAGGTCTTTGGAGTTTGAAATATAGTCATTACTTAGTTAGAAGGATCCATGGAACATAAAAATATGACTTTACATGACATCGTTATGAGAACATGGGAGTTGAATCCTCCTTCCAATCATTGTATTATAAATATGTGGCAAGGAAACTAAATCAAAAAGTAGAGTGACTATCAAAACAAGCATGTGGAGGGCAAGTAATTAGAGGTGACTATGTATATCAATGGGATAGAAAAGGCTCTTCCTCAAAGATAGATTTGTGATTAATATTTATCTTTTTTATTAGAATGTTAAAATCCAAAGACATGATATTAATCTTTTTATTAGAATGCTATAATCCATATATATATAATTTGAGCTTTCTATAATTCATTGTTTGCTATGGCATCTTTTATGTAAAATCAAAAACATCTAATTTTTTATTTTAGATAATGGAAAATAGTATAATAACATTTTTTTTAATTTTATTTTATTTTTATTTATAAAAAAATATTATTATCCCATTAAATAGAACATTCCTATTACTGTTGTAAGATGAAAATAGTAAAAATATCATAAAAAGTGTCAAGAGGTTATTGTAAGATGACAATACTTAAAGTATCATCGAGACTCTCAAGAAGTATTTTTGAGTGTAAGACAATAATAGTGGAAGCATCATGAAGTCTCTCAAGTGGTTTTGTTGTAATAGAATGGCAATAGTGAAAGTATCATCAAAACTCTCAAAATACATTTTTGTTGTAAGATGATAATAATGGAAGTATCATCAACTCTCAAAAGTATATAAATAACTATAATTTATAATTTACAGTTTTAATAATGTAACTTGAATTATAAATAACTATAATTTATAATTTACAGTTTTAATAATGTAACTTGAATAATTGTATATATTTTTCAATTATTTAATTGATTTAATTTATTGTCTCTTTCTATCATTGCGGAGAAATGCTGAAATTATCCTTTTTCATCTCTTAGAAAAAGCAATGGCATATTTTGTTATTCCATTATTAGTGTTGGGATATTGTGTAATAAAAATCCCTTTTTTCAATGTTTCTCATATGTAAAAATGCAATACTTATAAAAACTAATGCACTAATGGAGACATGTTGGACTCCTAACGAGCAATTTCATCCGGAGATATTGGATGCATATGCAATACAAAGCACAAGAGGATGTAGTGTTGATATTTGAATTGTACATGTATACATTCAGTATTTTTTTTAAAGGCTTATTAGAAATCCCAATGCAAATAATGTTGATCCAATGTTTAATGGAAAGTTTTGATGTTTATGTGTCCATATCAATTTTGTACACATTAGAATAGAGAAATTGACATTGACACTTAGAAGGATTCGAAATTTATTTGTAATTGGAAATTGGAAATAAGCTCTTACTTTACCTTTTGGTTGGATATCAATACATTTTAGCACAAATAATTACCTTAAAAATAGTTAAAATAGAATAAACATAAACCATGGTCATTCACATAATTGTGCACTAAGTTAGATAAAGAGATAAACATTTGCACTAACTTAAGATGTAAAAAACAAACTAGAATCATAACACGTATATAATATTGGTTAAATCCCAAGGAGTTAGTTCAACTAGTTGTTGCTAATGTTGTCATACATTTGACTAGTTTTGTGCCAAAAAGGGACCAATTTTAAACATTTTGGGTTAGGCGTACTAGTCTAGTCTATGCTAATTGGTTTACTAGGGATGTCATCCATGAATGTGGGGAAGCATCCATTGGTTTTTCCCATGAAATTCTCCTTTTATATATATATATATATATATATATATATATATGGATGGAAAGAGGAGTCTATGTGGGTGGGGGGGGCATTAATAGAAAAACTTTAATAAAAGTCTACAGATTTTATTACGGACTAACTATTTTACATATGATACAAGCTCTCACTCTATGTCTTTTAACTTGGAAATTGTGGTATATTTGTACACATTTAATGACTTAGCATGCATTATTTAGATAAACTAGATATATAAACTCTACCATCTTTGTAAATTGGTGATAATTTTGGTATAAATGCAAACATCTAGTGTAACTTAGCATAGATATGTTGCTTTGCATCCCAAAAAGAGAGGGGCTAAGATTCTTTGCAACTCTTGCACTTGCATTAATTATTATAATAATGTAATAGTTTTTTCCCTTGTAAAGCACAGGGAATCCATGGAGACTTCACTATTGTTGGTGGATGGTAACTAGAATAAATTGTGGGTGCCTAAGTTCTAAGTATCTCACCCTGAGGGGAAGAAAATAATCTAACTTATGATCTCCTCAACTTTTAAGGAAAGATCTCACACATGGTTCATAATCACTTAAGCTAACCATCAAAGCTAAAAATAATATAACATATAACTAAACACTAAACAAGTACCTTGTTTCAACATCAAACATTTAAAAAAAAAAATTCCTTCATAAAAGTTAAAATTATCCAATATTGTAAAAAAAATACATAAAGCAATAAAAATTTATGAACTTTAGAGCAATTGTTCACCACAATGCAAAGATAACAACAAATACCTATTATTTTCCAAAAAAAAACTATTAGTAGAGAGATGATTATACTAACTTTTACATTAGTAAATATTATGAAAATATACATGTATAACTCTATTTAAAACTTCCTAGTCGGCTCCACACACAAAATGTATTTATTAGACTTTGGTCCACAAAATGTAGTTCATTAGACTGATTGTAGTTCTCACAGTTTTTTATTATCAAAATATAATTTAAAGGTTAAGGAATAAGAAAAAATTATTTACTTTACCAAGCATGGAAATGATGAAGAACTTGGGTGTTGTTGGCCCATTATAATGAGTAAGTCCCTAAAACTTTCAACTTTTCCATTTATAAATATTATGAAAATATCTATGTATAACTTTCTTTAAAACTTCCTACTAGGCTCCACACAAAAATGTAGTTCATTAGACTTTGGTCCACAAAATATAGTTCATTAGACTGAGGTCCACAAAGTTTTTTATTATCAAAATATATTTCAAAGGTTAAGGAAGAAGAAGTTATTTACTTTACCAAGCATGGAAATGATGAAGAACTTAAGTGTTTTGGGCCCAACATAATGAGTAAGTCCCCTACAACTTTCACTATAGAAAATTTCTTCTTTATTTAAAAAATGCTTCCCTATAATTATTAATACAAATAATATGTATATATAAGGATAAGATGGCCACAAAGTTGGCATCCATAAACACAAATAAATTGGTAATAATTATTAATAATTACC
Source organism: Picea engelmannii (assembly GCA_009831015.1). Taxonomy (NCBI): domain Eukaryota; kingdom Viridiplantae; phylum Streptophyta; class Pinopsida; order Pinales; family Pinaceae; genus Picea; species Picea engelmannii. The sequence goes on from ML808032.1 coordinate 306,444, forward strand.
ACTATAACAAAATATATTATTATTATTATTATTATTATATATTATAAAAGTA
>ML808032.1:319184-338792 GCA_009831015.1 Picea engelmannii
TATGGTGAGGTGGCATCCGAATGGTTTGGATCTTACTCGCTTTCATGATTTAGTGGGATCATCCTAACCTCCTCACCTTATCCTCTTCAACTTATAAAAGGAGAGGAGTTCTCATGGAGAAAGTTAGCTTTGGTTAGCTTTGAGCTTTTGGGATTAGCTTGGATTGGATTGAGTTTTGGAGATTTTTATCTTGGCTAGATGAGCCACTTTGTCAAGATAGATTGTGAATATTATTAGATCTGTGCTCTCAGAATTCTTGGAGTGAAAGTGTGTGGGGAATAAAGGACAGTTGGAAGGGACCTTACGACATCAAGGCCATGGTTGTAATCTCTCTTTCACATTTAATATGATACAGTAATATGATTCTTTCCTATAAAGCTTGTTGTGTTTTATTGTATGATTCCTTGATCACATACATAGGTTTATATTGAGTTTATGCTATTGCTATCACTTTGGTTGGTTGCGTTCTTTTGCAGGATCATCATTGTATGAGCATTGAAACGGAGCTAGGATGGTGATGGCGAGAGGAAGCGACATTTAAATGGTATGTCACCCATCCCTCTTTGGTTAGTAAATTCAATATTTAAAACTTAAGGAAAGCATCATGTTCTAGTGTGTTTTGTTCTAGATCTAGGTGGATCTAGGGAGATCAGTTAGGGTCTGCACCTACTGATTTTTCCGATAACAAGAGGGCCTAATCAATAATGATTGTGGAAGGATTCCAGAGGATGGCTAGACCCCCTGCTACCCCTTTCGAGTCAGTATAGACAAAATTATAATGGCGCCAACATCTCTTGAATAGTTCCTCAACCGTGTCTCTTGCACACTTGGTTTCTTGTAGTAGGAGGATGTCTAGATCCTCAGACTTAATGCAATTATGAAAAATCCTTTGTTTGGATCTCCCATTCAAGACCCTAATATTTTGGGTGATGATATTCATCATAAAGAGTTGTGTGGGGTGGAAAAGAAACTCTCGGTGAGACGTTGGATCTGACCCGAGTTGATCATATAGTTCATTGCTTCCTTTATCAGTTGTTGAGCCGATTTGCACCCTTGTCTCCTGCTTTATTTGGGATTCCTTCTAGGATCTGGGTCTGGGTCTGGACTAATTCCTAGTCTAGAAGTGGCTCTAGTAGTAGAATCTTGGAAAAACTTGGGGACCTTCCAGAGTTGCTCGAATGGTATGGTATTCAGATCCTGTTTATTGAGGGCTTCCTCTAGCTTGTCTAGATCCATGTCTGCTAGTTCTTGCTCATCCATTTGCATTATAGTATCTTATTCATCTTCAAATTTCTTAGCAAGATTTGGATTGAATTGGGAGTCAAGATTTTTGACTTGTTCAAGAATTGGATTTTGGTTTTGTTTCTCTTTACCTTTGTTGTTTTGCAGGTCCGCTGACTTATGAGGATTCTTGACCTCTTCTGCTTCTGGTAGATTTTGGAGGGCATCGAAGGAGTTATTTTTGAAGTTCCTAGCCTGCTACTCTAGTTAGGTTTTTTCTGAGGTTGTTTCTTGTGGTTCATGATTGGAGTGAAGCCCTCTTTTTGTTTCTCTTCAACAACTAGCTTTATTGGAGCATTGAGAGGGCATTCCCTGAAGAGATTCCCATGTTCATGACACTTCCTTCAATGAAATGGGATGTGTTCATAATCGATGGTTTGGATCCATTCTTCGTCTTGGTGTTCCAAGGTGACTAAGCCCGATAGGGCTTTGGAGATGTTCATGTAAACACATATGTGGGCATAATATGTGTATCTCCTTTGCTTGGTTGCCTCTAAGGATTTAACATGTCTAGCTAGCGTATTTCCAATACCCATTAGGATTTCTGCAAGCCATAACTCCTGAGGAAAGGAGTAGAGACAGATCCAGACCAGGGCAAAGGAAAAATCCTCCTTCTCTGGGCAGAAGCGGTCTATCCAGAAACGTAGGTACAATCCCGCAAATTTGTACAAGTAGGGACCATTTTCAAAGATCTGATATTTTTCCTCCAGGTTGTAAAAGATTACCATGAAGAATTCTTTCGAGCTTAGTTGAATCTCATAGTCCCCTTTTGGATTCAAACAAAACCTTTAAGTATTTAGAAATCTATAAATTAGACTAAAAGATGAACCACTACGTTAACTCAAAATGCACAAAAAAAAAACTAAAACCATAATTGTTGGCACAGGGGCAGACCCAGGGTTCAACGCTTCAACAACTCACCAACAAAACCCTAAATACTAGCCCTTTAGGCAACACTTGCGAAGCAGATGAAGTCTCACCCGAGGTAGAGGCAGGGGTGGTTGCAAGACTCAGATGTCTGCAACCTAGCTGGGACATATATCTGTGATTACAATACCTTAACAAAGCATTTAGCAGTTATCATTGTTGGCATAGGGGTAGACCCAGGGTTCAACACTACAACAACGCACCAACAAAACCCTAACTACCAGCCCTTTCAGCAACACCTGCGAAGCAAATGAAGTCTCACCCAAGGTAGAGGCATGGGTGGTTCTAAGACTCAGGTGTCTGCAACCTTAGCTGGGACACAGATCTGTGATTATAATACTTAACAGAGCACTTAGCACCCACAATTCATCAATATTCAACCACTATCTACTTCACAGATAAAACAGAGCATCACATCATTCATCCAGATTTGATGTATCTAAGCACTTATCGTAGAGAAGTAGGTTAGATCTAACAGATTCAGGCACTAAGCACATTCATATAAGTCAGATCTATCATCCATATACATCCTTAGCACAAAGCATAAACATATATATCTATCTACATCAAAGCACTTAGCAAATAAAGACATAAACACATCAAGACATCACACAAAGCAGAGCAACACAGCATATACATGGTTCACCCCCACCTTGGGGCTACGTCCACCAACTATTCTTCTTTATTAGCTTCTTCAATAGGTTACATGCATAGAGCCTCAAAACCCTACTCCACATAGGACAGGAGATCTGCGCATCTCACTAGATCCTCCTTCCCCGAGTAGATCTAAGCACGCAACCTTCCACAATCTATTACAAGGACTTGCACTCAACTCTACAAGTCTCACACAGTATGCACGGAGCACTTGCAATCTTGATCACATAGATCCAAATTTAGCACTTAGTTATTCCTTATGATCTCTCTTCATTACGTCACCTAGTCTTCTAGTTATACTTTACACAATAAGCTTAAACATGGGTAAACCCATGGGGCGACATCCCATACCCGTTACACAATCCCAAATCCCAAAAAGGGGACGAGATCCCGCAATCTCTTCTCTGCCTTCGCAGGTTATTGAAGTCCCAAAAATAGGTCAAACTTGACCAAGGATCTCCAAAACTTGGTCAAGGGCCAACATGCCCCCAGCACTCACGTGTGACTCGTCCCGAGTCACTATGATCTGGATAATTCCGCTTTGAAAGCCTCGAGCTTAGCTCAAGCTACTTCGACTTGTTGTTGTGCCTTGGCCTTCTGTTCAACAAACTCTTGGATGACTGCATCGTTGACAGGTCCCTCTAGGCATTATTCAGCTGCAGTGACAACCTGCTCCAGTTCTACTCCTTGGATTTCAACCTCTGTAAAAAATTGGTAAGCCTTATCTTATACAGGTTGGAGCCTATGAGTTACTTCCATAACTCTGCTCTGGATAGTGTGTATCTGTTGTTGGGTAGTGTGTTTCTCCTAGGATCGCTTCATTCTTTCCACAACTGACAGGGGATTCAGCTGCACTTGTATCGTTTCGGCTTAATACTTCACCTCTTGGAGCTGTGACTCTAGTGCCTTTAGTTATGGACTCTCAGTGAGTTTCTCATAGGTATGGGCATTGCGATCAGTAAGTTTCTTACATTCCATAGCAAGGGATTTTATTCTCTCAACTGCACTTCGAGCAGTTGCTTCTCTTTGATCCCTTACATCCTGTGGGGTCTCGGGCACTACCCGGAGCTCTAAGTTTGTGATGTGTTGGTGTAGGTGTTGGATAACTTTTGTGAGCTTCTCTACTTGGTGTGTGACTCGATCCTCTACCTTTACTTCTACGGCTATCACAGAGCGAAGTGCTATGCTGGTCGCTTCTTTCACTTCAATATGCTCCCCGAGCAACTGTTATTTTCCTTGCTGTAGTTTTTATTTTTCTTCATCAAAATTTGCTTGGAGAGCAATATTTTCCCATGTGGCAGCTCGACATTTCTCTACAAGTACTCCTTGCACTTGTGTCAAACCCTGGGTGGCTTGTTCCATTTCCTGTTGTGCTCGTCGAAGGCGAGCTTCGATTGTCTCAACTAGTCGATGGAGTTGGATTGGCTCATCTCCTAACTCTGGTTCTTCTGATGGTAGGGGCGCAGTGGAGACTACGCGGCTGGAATGAAGGGTTTGTTGTACTCCTCGAAGTTTGACTTCAATCCTATCATACATTTCCTCCTGCTTCACTCCTTTTTTCTCTGCTATCTCCAGTGAAGCATCATTCATGGCAGCTATGATGAAGTCAAAATCATCAAAGGTGAGGACAGTCTACATCTTGGTCATGGAGGCTTTCAATTTATTTCGGGAAGAAGGTTTTGAGGGGGAAACCTTCCTCTTCTTCAAAGGGTCAATCTTGTCTCTGGGTGGTGTGACTTCGCCTGGTTTTTGTTTAGATTCTTCTTCATCACCACCCCCTTGGTTAGGTGACAGGGAAGCAGTATTCACTGAGGTGTTGCTTAAGTTTTGGACTTCCTCGGTCTTCTTCTGTCTGCTAATTCTGGGTGTATTATGTTCTTTATGAGTGTATTCTGGGTTGTCAATATCAGATATCTCTGCATGGTTGGTGGGGATAAGGAGGTCAGAATACCATTCCTTGGTGATCTTCTCAAGGTCTTCTTCTGTAAGTTTGTAATATGACTGGAGCTACTCTTGATGTTCATCTGCTCACGCTGTAATGTATATAAAGTGACAATCTGCACTGAACTTCATTAGTGGTTGGAGCCTTTGTAGGGTGTTCGGAGCCATGCGAGGCTCCACTTCGATGGCTTGCTTTAGCTGGAGGTAGTATGTATGAAACACAACATTTGACTGCCATTGTTTGTTCATATCAGTTTAATACCACAGGGTAGCGAACTTCACGGCAAATGGTTCGAACAGCTCTATGTCGGGGAAGGTCACTCCTTTCGGCATCTCCTAGGCAATAAATGCAATGAGGACTAGGAGCCAGCTGAAATGAAATTCATAACCCTGATCCTGTGCTTCTCGACAATCTAGTTCCAACTGGTTCACTAGGTACTTCGCCCAGTTCATCTGTAGGCCTTCTGCGCACTTCCCTGCGAGGTCAACAACAAAGTCGGTGCCCTATTTAGGTCAGTTCTTCCTTACTAACTTTCCAGCTATCAGTTGACATGCGAGGCTCACTACGCCACTCTGGATGGAAGCTACCTTGTAGCCTCTTGCTCCCTTCTCAATGTCGCCATATGTATCCTTGATCTTTTGTGCAAGTGCGTGATCTGCGACTTTTCTTGGATAAAAGTCTTATGGGTCAGGTCCTTGCATACTTAGTCCTGTGATCCTGTGGATCATCGTTGGGTCAATTGTAATGCGGTGGTCTAGCCATAAGTAGCTGCCATGGTAACATGACAGTAGTAGCTTGACACATGCATTGACTTACTGGTGTCTTCTAAAGTGTGGGATCTTCATGACATTCAACAGGGTGGACTGCGCGAGGTTCATTGTCCACGACTAAGGGATGATTTTCAAGTTCTTCCCTTTAGTTCTAGTTAGGTACTTGTATGGGGTGAGTATACCATAGATATTTTGATCTCCAAGGTTGAAGTCGTTGAACTTCAACGCTGTGATCTTGTCCTGCTTTGTTCGAACTGCGCGTATCCCCTTCAGGAGCTACGCAGTGAACATAGTGTACTCGAAGTCTCTTGGCACACTATCACGATTCACCATGCCATCCAGAGGCAGGATGTAATCAGGAAATATGGATGGAATCAACTTCTCATTTTCTAGGTCGTCTTTATGCTTGGTTCTCTTCTCTACTGATGGTTGAGATGGCCCTGATCCGGGAGCAGTCGACAGAGAGGCTTGCAGTCCTCTCATCAATGATGCTTGTACACCTGTAGACATCAACATGACTCTTTTAGTCATGAGATTGATCAGAACTTCTTCGACAACTCTCTCTGCATCGCTGAACTCGTCCGACATACACACTCGGGGTTGGAAATCTTCGGGTTCGAGGAGTAACTTAGACACTGCAATAGGATATAAAGAAATAGTGCAATGATCATTGTGTAAAAACAACAAGTCCACATGCTCAACTTCATGATTACCAAAAGTGTTCTCGGTGCATGGCGCGACAGGATAAATAGATAACTTAGCAATAGATTGCTTGCAATGGTCGAGAGGCCTTCATTAACTATGTTATGTCCATTACAACGCGGTCCAACGGTCTAGTGGTGAACCATAAATGTCTTTCTACCCATTTGGGGGTTGGTTGAACAGTTATATTGGTCCCAACGGCTATATTGCTTCACCATGGCGAAGTGCCATGTGACATTGTTCTATTATCCCGGCGAAGCTCCAATTTTGCAAATTTTCCTTCTGTGAAGTTCCCTTTGGAACCTTCTACAACTTGTCGATCTTAGCTCTCTTCTTACTTATTTTTCTAGCTTTCTTTCCAGTGAGCTTCGTCTCAATATGCCTTTTTCCATTCTAATTCTTATCTTCTTTTGGCATAGTTACTTCACACTATTGAGATTCTTTCCTAAGAGTCGAGGGTGATACTTCTTCTTTATCTAGAATAGGTACTTCAATCTTCTATGGGTCTTCTAGTGTTCTTGCAACTTCGACATCCGGGTCTCTGGTGTTAAATAGCTTCGATCTGTTCTCCTGTTTTTCAATCAAGTGTGCAATCCTTCTAGTCATGAAATATTTTAACTCTTGCTTCTTCTGCTCTAAAACTTCTTTTTCTTCTTTCCTTCTGGCCTGATCTCTTTCAATCCAAGGTTTTCCTAGTAATATGGTAAATAGGGCGATGTTCTCAATAAATTTTATAATCTCAAAATCCTCCTCTGTCGAAGTTCTATTGGCATTCATAGATATCTGGGTGAGCTTTCCACACAAGTTTATCATCTTTCCTTTGAATAGTCCTAATCCTCCTAATGAAGGAATCATAGCAGGCCTTCCTATAGCTTCCCAAGTTCTTTCTATCATGACATTCACCTGTGTTTCCTCATCCAGAACACAGTCAATGTCGAAGTCTCCTATTCTTGCTTCAAGAAATTCTTTTTCTTTGAAGATCTCTGATAAACTGACATGTTGATGGTCATTCAGGGTTTCTTTTATCTGTAGCAATACTTTCTCGGATTCTTTCTGGAGTTCTGCCATTTCTGGATCTGCCTTAGGGTTTTCTTGTCTCATGTTCATTCCTTCAAGCTTAGCAATCATTCTAGGGAAATCCAATACTTCATGGTCCATAGCTTTGCAAAAAAGACAACTAGGTCTTCTTCCAGGGCATTCCTTCGCAATATGTCCCAGACTTCTGCAACTGTAACAAAGGGTTAATCCTCTCTTTCTTTTAAATGACTCCTAGCTCTTTCTATACTGCACGTCAGGGTCATAGTGGCTAACATGCAAACATTTCTTTCTAGGATCTTGCATCCACTTGTTAGTCCAAACATGATTTCTATGCATAGGTATAACATATATTTCACTATTCTTATCAGATCTACGCATATCAAGCCTTCTTTCATCTATTAGTGCCCTAGTTTTCAAGTTAGGACAGAATCTATCAAACATACCTAGATCCATACTTTAGAAACAAAAATTTCCACTTATCTTACTTCTACAGAGAACTAAGCTTTAAGATCTAGAACTTTTCACTATTCTTACCTTTATCAGAGTACAAAGCTTGTAGATCATACCTCTTTTAGTCAAGAATTCTCACTTTTACGTTTCTCAGAGCACAAAGCTTCAGATCTTACCTATTTTCTTCTGATCAGACTTCTTTTCTTCATCACAGAGCTTCTTAAACTAAGTAGAGTACTACGCACTAGAGCGACAGATATATGCACAGAGCTTTCACAGTTTTAGGATGGATCTTTGCACAAAGCTTCTTCTTCCTTAGTTCCCAACAATCACAGTTTCAAGTCAGATCTTTGCACAAAGCTTCTTATTCCTTAGTTCCCAACAATCACAGTTTCAGGTCCCATCAACGGAACCATTTGTTGGCACAAGGGCAGACCCAGGGTTCAACGCTACAACAGTGCACCAAAAAAACCCTAACTACCGACCCTTTCAGAAACAACTATGAAGCAGATGAAGTCTCACCCAAGGTAGAGGCGGGGATGGTTGTAGGACTTAGGTGTCTGCAACCTTAGCTGGGACACAGATTTGTGGTTGTAATACTTAACAGAGCACTTAGCACCGACAATTCATCAATATTCAACCACTATCTACTTCGCAGATAAAACAGAGCATCACATCATTCATCCAGATCTTATGTATCTAAGCACTTATCGTAGAGAAGTAGGTTAGATCTAACAGATTCAGGCACCAAGCACATTCATATAAGTCATATCTATCATCCATATACATCCTTAGAACAAAGCATAAACAGATATATCTATCTATATCAAAGCACTTAGCAAATAAAGACATAAACACATCAAGAAATCACACAAAGAAAAGAAACACAACATATATGTGGTTCACCCCCACCCTAGGGCTACATCCACCAACTCTTTTTCTTTATTAGCTTCTTCAATAGGTTACATGCACAAAGCCTCAAAACTCTACTCCGCATAAGACAGGAGATCTACGCAGCTCGCTAGATCCTCCTTCCCCGAGTAGATCTAAGAATGCGGCCTTCCACAACCTCTTACAAAGAGTTTCACTCAGCTCTACAAGTCTCACACAGTATGCACAGAGCACTTGCAATCTTGATCACACAAATCCAACTTTAGCACTTAGCTATTCCTTATGATCTCTCTTCATTACATCGCCTAGTCTTCTATTTATACTTTACAAAATAGGCCTAAACATGGGTAAACCCATGGTCCAACATCCCATACCCATTACATAATCCCAAATCCCAAAAAGGGGCTGATATCCTGCGATCTCTGCTCCGCCTTCGACAGGTTGTCGAAGTCCCAAAAATAGGTCAAACTTGAACAAGGATCTCCAAAACTTGGCCAAGGGCCAACAATCATTCCTTAGTATATAGCCTTTGTTTACAACATAGATAAACCCTAATTATAGAGAAGCGCTGTATTCAAAAAGATCCAACACATTCAAGCACTAAGCACATCAAAATAGACCAGATTTGGTACCCATTCACATCACCAAACACTAATTTATCATATCAGATACATATAAACATACATTATTGTACTAAGCATAAATTATATGAGAAATAAAACAACCATAATGCACAAATAAACCATAACACATGATATACGTGGTTCACCCCTAGCCCGGGGCTACGTCCACCAACTCTTCTTCTCTTTATTGCCTTCTGTCAATCATCTACATGCATAGAACCACGAGATCCTACTCTGCATAGGACAAGAGATCTGCGCACACTCCGCCAAATCCTCCTTCCTCGAGCTAGGTTACAACACAAAGAACTTTTACAATCTACACAAGCTTCTTACATCCTCTTGCACTTAGCTCTGCCAGTGTCCAACACAACATGCACAAAGCATTTATATCTATCACTTGCACTTATCACAACATCACACATATGCACATATTGTCTCCTCTTACATTCCCTAGACATCTATTTATACATTACAAAAGGGCCTAGACATGGGTAAACCCATGGGTCGACATCCCCATACCCGTTACATAATCCAGAAAACCCAAAATCCCTAAAAGGGGGCCGAGATCCTGCGATCTCCACTTTGACTTGTGCTCCACCTTCGAAAGCCTGTCGAAGCCCCAAAAAGGGGTCAGAAGTGACCAAGGATATTCAAAACTTGGTCAAGGGCCAACAGGCCCCCAACAATCACTCGTGACTCATCCCGAGTCACTTTGATCTGGGTAGCTCCACCTCAAAATCCTCGAGCTTGGCTTGAGCTGCTTCGACCTGCTGCTTTGTCAGGGCCTCCTACTCGACAAATTCTTGAATAACTGCCTCGTTCATAGGTTCTTCCAAGCGTTGTTCGACTGTAGTGACTACTTGTTCCAGCTTTGTTGCTCGACCTTCAATTTCCTCAAACAGTTAGCAAGCTTCGTCCTGGACTGTTTGGAGCCTCTAAGTCACTTCCATGACTTTTCTCTGTATGGTATGGACCTGCTGCTGAGCAATGTGTTGTTCCTGGGACCTTTTCATCCTCTCAACTGCTGACAGGAGTTTCAACTGCGTCTTTACTATCGTTGCTTGTTGCTTTGCCTCCTAGAGCTGTGACTCCAATGTCTTCACTTCAAGGTCCTCATTAAGTCGCTCATAAGTCTGCACACTTCTACTGCTAAGCTATTTACATTCCAAAGCTAATTCTCTGATCCTCTCAACTGTGCTCTGGGAAGTGGCTTCTCTTTGGTCTCACACGTCTTGCAGAGTACTTGGTACTATTTGTAGCTCTAGATATGTTATTCTCTGTTGAAGTTGTTGGATGGTTTCAACAAGCTTCGCTACTTGGTTCTCTATTGTGTCTTCCTCCTTTTACTCTAAGCTCGTCACAGAGCGAAGTGTTCTGATGACTGCTTCTTTTACTCCAACTTGCTCGCGAGCAGTTGTTCCTTCTCTTGTTGGATTTGTGTTCTCTCCTCTTCAAACTTTGTTTGTAGGTCATCCTTTGCCTGTTGCACAAATCAACGTTGCTCTATCACTTCCTCTTGTGCTTGCTTAAGGGCCACTATGGCCTGTTCTTTTTCTTCCTATGCACGACGAAGGCGAGCTTCGGTTGCATCAACTATTCTGCAGAGTTGGGTAGGCTCATCTCCCAACTCTGGTTCTTCTAATGGTGGGGGCATAGTGGACACTACAGGGCTGGAGTGAAGGGCTTGTCGTACCCCTCTGAGCTCTGCTTCAAGCCTTTCATACATGGTCTCTTGCTTGGCTTCATTTCTCTACAAAAGATCTTCTGAGGTGTCCGATAGAGCTGCGATGATGAAGTCGAAGTCATCGAGTGTGAGCACAGTCTGCAGCTTGGTCTTACTAGATTTTGACTTCTTCCGTGATGTGGGTTTCGTGGGAGAAACCTTTCTTTTGTTAGATGGCTCTGCGTCATCAGGGGGATTTTGTGGCAGTGTTACTTCGCCTTACTTCTTCTTGTCTTCTTCTCCATTGTTCTCTTATTTGTCTACTTCATCATCACCTCCTCCGCTAAGTGATTCTGAAGCAGTCTCTTTTGATGCGTTGTTCAACTTCTGTACATCTTCTTTCTTCTTCCTTCTGCTAGTTCCAGATGTATCGTACCCTTCATGAGTGACCACCGAGATTCTGATTAGTTCGGGTTCAGATAGTTCTGCAGCGTCAACCGGGATAAGGAGCTCTACAGGCCATGCCTTAGTTATTTATTCTAGGTCCTCCTTTATGAGTTTGTAGTAACTCTATAGTACTTCTTTGTGTTCGTCTCCACGCGCAATGATATAGATAAAATGTCTGTTTGCGTGGAACTTCACAAATGTTCTGAACCTGTGCAAAGTGTTTGGCATCATACGAGGGGCAACCTCAATAGCTCTCTTTAACTGCAGGTAGTAGGTGTGGAACACTACGTTTGACTGCGATTGTTTTCCCATATTGCTCGAATACCAGAGCGTGGTAAACTTCACGGCTAAGGGTTCAGATGGCTCTATTTCAGAGAAGGTCGCACCTTTCGACATCTCCCAAGCTATGAACGCGATGAGGATCAACAACCAACTAAAGTGGAACTCATAGCCCTGATCCTGAGCTTTGTGGCAGTCTTGTTCTAACTAGTTCACTAAGTAGCTTTCCTAGTTCGTTTGTAGCCCCTCCACGAATTTTCCTGTGAGCTCAACAACAAATCTCATGACCTGCATGGGTCTGTTCTTTCTTACTAGATTACCAACAATCAACTGGCAAGAGAGACACACTATGCCATTTTGGATGGAAGCTACTTTGTAGCCTCGCTTCCCCTTCTCCACATTGTTGTAGGTATCTTTAATCTTCTGCGCCATGGTGCGGTCTACTGCCTTTCCTTAGTAAAAGTCTTGCGGGTCTGGTCCCTGCATGCTCAATCCAGTGATCTGATGGATCAACGTCGGATTGACGAGGATGCGTCTGTCTAGCCACAAATAACCGCCATGCAATCTCGACAGCAAGAGCTTAACGCACGTGTTAACCTCCTGGTGCCTTCCAAAATGGAGTATCTTCATTACGTCTAGGATGGTAGACTGCGCGAGGTCCATAGTCCATGGTTGGGGGATTATCCTCGACTTCTTCCCCTTTGTTCTAGTCAAATACCTATGAGATGTGAGCATGCTAAAGTTCTTGCGATCTCCCAAGTTGAATTCATTGATCTTCAACGTCAGAATCTTATCCTGCTAAGGATTTTCTGTGCGTATCACCTTCGGGAGTTACGTAGTAATCAAGGTGTAGTCGAAATCCCTGGGGACATTGTCATGATTCACTGCACCAGCTAGAGGCGGGATGTAGTCGGGCAGGATGGATGGGATTAACTTCATGTTTACCAAGTCATCTCGATGCTTGGTTCTTTTCTCGACTGCAGCTCGGGATGGTCCGGATCCGCGAGCAGTTGACGGGGAGGCTTGCACTCCTCTCGTCGATGAAGCTTGAATTCCGACGGATATCACCTTCTCAGCCATAAGTTCGATTAGAACTTCTTCGACAGACTTTTCTACAACACTGAGTTCATCCGACATGCACGCTCAAGATCGGAAAACTCATGTTGATTAACAAACGCTCAATGCAATGGAACATGTGGTGAAGTCTCAGTAAACACAATGTGACAATAATGAGTTCTCTTGGATAAAACTCCCAAAAAAATTCTCAGTGCAACAGTCGACAAAATAAGTAGACAACGATGTAATAGATCCCTCCAACGGACAAGAAGCCTTCATCAATGAAGTTATGTCCGCTACGACGCGGTCCCAACGGTCCAATGGAGAGCTTTCTGATCATAACCATTGTTTTAACCATTTGTGAATGAAAATCTATCATAATGCCTCTAACGGTTATATTGCTCCACCATGGTGAAGTGCCAATCTGAGTTGCCCTGATATTCTCACGAAGTTCGAATTCTAGAGACCTTCCTTTTGCGAAGTCTTCTCTAGAACTTCCTGTAACTTCTCTAACTTTGCTTTCTTCTTGCTGAGCTTTCTAGCCTTCTTCCCTGTGATCTGCATCTTAGTATTCCTCTTTCCATTTTGATTCTTATCTCCTCTTGGCATAGTAACTTTGCGATGTTGGTGGTCTTTCCTAAGGTTCAAGGGCAATACTTCTTCTCTATCTGGGGTAGGTGATCTACTCTCCTGTACATATAAGTGTTTCAAGTCTTCTTGTGTTCTTTCAACTTCGACATCCAGATTTCTGGTCCTCAGTAGCTTTGACTGGTTTTCTTGTTCTTTTAGTAAGTGTGTTATTCTCTTAGCCATGAATTCTCTTAGGTCTTTCTTTTTTTGTTCTAGAGCTTCCTCTTCTTTTCTTCGGGTCTGATCTTTCTCAATTCAGTTTTTTCCTAGTAACATAGCAAATGGGGTGTTGTTCTCAATAAATTTAACAACCTCAAATTCTTCCTATGTCGAAGTTCCATGAGAAATCATAGATGTCTAGGTAAGTCTTCCACATAGGGTTATCAACTTTCTTCTAAATAATCCTATTCCTTCCAAATGAAGGAATGATAACAGGCTTTCCCAAAATTTCCCAGGTTCTTTCTATCATGATATTCACTTGTGTTTCCTCATCCAAAACACAGTCTATGTTGAAGTCTCCTATTCTTGTTTCTATGCACTCTTTTTCTTTGAAGATCTCTGATAAGTTGATATCTCTGTGGTCATTCAGGGTTTCTTTCATTTGTAGTAATACAGTATCTGATTCTTTCTGGGGTTCTACCATGGTCTTAGTTTCTTGGTCTTCCTTAGGGTTTTCTTGTCTCATATTCATTCTTTCAACCTTAGCAATCATTCTAGGGAAATCCATAACTTCATGGTCCATAGCTTTACAACAAATACAACTAGGTTTTCTACCAGGGCATTCCTTAGCAAGATGTCTCGGTCTTCTGCAACTGTAACAAATAGTTAATCCTCTCTTTCTCTTAAATGATCCTCATCCTTTCTTGTACTATGCACTAGGATCATGGTGGCTAACTTGCAAAAAATTCTTCTTAGGATCCTACATCCATTTGTTAGTCCAAAAATCCTTTCTATGCATAGGAATAACATATCTTTCACAATTTCTATCAGATCTACTCATATCAAATCTTCTTTCTTCTAATTGTTCCCTATTTTTCAGACTAGGAATTTTTTTATCAAACATACCTAGATCCATACTTTCGAAACAAAAATTTCCACTTATCTTACCTTTAACAGAACACAAAGATTTCAGATCTTATCTCTTCACTAAAAAAAATTCATTGTTCTTACCTTTATCAGAGCACAAAGATTTCAGATCTTACCTCTTTTCTTCAGATCTACCTCCTTTATTAGCACAAAGCTTCACAAGTCAAGTAGAGTACTGCGTACTAGGGAAATAGATCTACGCAAAGAGCTTCCTCTTTTCCTCAGTTCCCAACGATCACAGTTTCAGGTCCCGGCAACGAAACCATTTGTTGGCATAGGGACAGACCTAGGGTTCAACGCTTCAACAACGCACCAAAAAAACCCTAACTACCGACCCTTTTGGCAACACCTGCGAAGAAGATGAAGTCTCACCCGAGGTAGAGGTAGGGGTGGTTGCAGGACTCAGATGTCTGCAACCTAGCTGAGACACAGATCTGTGATTACAATACCTTAATAAAGAATTTAGTAGTTATCATTCCTTAGTATCTAGCCTTTGTTTACAGCGTAGATAAACCCTAATTACAAAGCAACTCAATATTCAATAAGATCCACCACATTCAAGCACTAAGCACATCAAAATAGACTAGATATGGTACCCATTCACATCACCAAGCACTAAGCTATCATATCAGATACATCTAAACATACATTACTGTACTAAGCATAAATCATATGAGCAATAAAACAACCATAATGCACAAAGAAACCATAACACAGGATATACGTGGTTCACCCCCAGCCCGGGGCTACGCCCACCAACTCTTCTTCTCTTTATTACCTTCTGTCAATCATCTACATGCACAGAGCCACATGATCCTACTCCACATAGGACAAGAGATCTACGCGCACTCCGCCAGATCCTCCTTCCTCGAGGTAGGTTACAACACAAATCCCTCTTACAATCTACACAGGCTTCTTACATCCACTTGGACTTAGCTTTGCCAGTGTCCAACATAGTATGCACAAAGCATTTATAACTATCACTTGCACTTAGCACAACATCACACATATGCATATATTGTCTCCTCTTACATTGCCTAGACATCTATTTATACATTACAAAAGGGCCTAGACATGGGTAAACCCATGGGCCGACATCCCATACCCGTTACATAAGCCCAAAACCCAAAAAGCCCTAAAAGGGGGCTAAGATCCCACGATCTCCGCTTCGACTTGCGCTCCACCTTCAACAGCCTGTCGAAGTCCCAAAAAGGGGTCAAAAGTGACCAAGGATCTTCAAAACTTGGTCAAGGGCCAACAATAACACATATATAACATTGATTGTAAAATTCTAAAAAATCTTATTGTAACTTAATCTTAAACATACAGAACAATTTCTCACCCAACTTTTTAAACTTTGTAATCACAATCTATTTATACAAATTCAATGATTTATTATGCAACATTAAATCTATAAATTGACTTCCAAAAAAAACATAACTCGCCAAACATGTAAAACCCATACATACATTTCAAAACAAACATATATTACAATAAACATGCAGAATAAACTTTAATCCCAAACACTATCCTAATATTTCAATCATTAAAAGTGACAAAGATGAAATGCAAATTCAATGCATGACTTGATAAATTGTCACCTATGGCAT
This sequence comes from Picea engelmannii, assembly GCA_009831015.1. NCBI lineage: Eukaryota > Viridiplantae > Streptophyta > Pinopsida > Pinales > Pinaceae > Picea > Picea engelmannii. The sequence continues at coordinate 335,234 of ML808032.1, forward strand.
CGGTAAGTAACAAGATGAAATTCAAATCTAGTCCATTACTAAACCATTACCTCTCATTAAGAACTTAGTGTTGTTGATGTGGAGATGTCTATCAAAACAATCCTATATAACTTTTTTTCAAACATTAAAAATATAAAGATGAGATGCAAATATAGTGCATGACTTGATAAATTGTCACCTCTATCATTGGTAAATAACAAGATGAAATTCAAATCTAGTCCATTACTAAATTGTCACCTCTCATTAAGAGCTTAGTGTTGTTGATATGGAGATGTCTATCAAAACAATCCTATACAACTTTTTTGTGTTGCCTTATAGGTTATATGATTAACTTAGTCATTAAAGCTTCATAGAAGTTGATACATTTACAATTTCAATCAAAAGTGATATTCTTTCTTTTATTTATAATCAATTTCAAAAATTGTAAAACTATATGTTAATCTAGATTATGTGATCCAAATTCACTCACTCTCCACTATACAACCAAATTCCTCCACTTTCACCATAAAAAAACCAAGTGATAAATTGTTTACATAACATACACTTTGGATTCAAATTAACTCATTCCCCACCATACAACCAAATTCACCCATTCTCCACTATACAAAAGCTAACTAACTAATAAACCATTTGTATCAATTTGGATCAGTGGCTTAAGTTAAAACTTATGGGAATATTTCATTATGATTTTCAATTATGGTGTTTCATTTGGTACATTTTTAACTTGAAAGTTGCATGACCAAGGTTTCATCGATTATGCTTAAAACTTGTGGGAATATTTCATTACGATTTTCAATTGTGGTGTTTTATTTTGCACATTTTTAACTTGAAAACTGCATGATCAAGGTTTCAATGATTATGAATAAAAACATTATGTAATTTTGTTATAATAATTGTTTTTCTCATAGGCTTTACTATCATTGATAAGAGAATGTTGGGTACATAGAATGACATTTGGTTTATTAGGTTGAGAAGTTAAGGCTTTACTATCATTGATAAGCGGAAGTTGGGTACATAGAAAGACATTTGGTTTATTAGGTTGAGAAGTTAAGGATTCAAGATTAACATATTGAACTTTTTGATTTGGAATGTCATGAATAATTATTGTACATGTTGAAAGAAGACATATTTGTTGCAAGGTGATCTTTATTAAATGATGTTAGAAATTAACTTTTATGGTGTATAATTCGAAGTTGAAACAATTCATATTAATAGAATGAGATGCATTTCACAACTTATTATTAAAGAGATTGTAACGCATTTCTCATTTTTCTATCCCAAAATATATCGGTTTAATATAATATTTTACATAAATCTTTATATGTAATAAAATAACACTATAATAATCAAATCATATCAATTATTTGAAAAAGAAGAATCATATATTTGAAATGCCATAACTGATTATTGTACATGTTGAAAGAAGACACAATTGTCGCATTATAATTTTTTTTAAATGAACTGAGAATTTAACTCTCTTGGCATATAGCTCAAAGTTAAAACAACTCACATAGATAGAGTGACATGCATTTTACAATTTATTATTAAAAAAAATGTAATGCTTATCCAATTTGTCCATCTCAACATATGTCACTTAAATATAATATTTTACACAAATATTTCTATGTATACAAATAACATTATAATAATAAAATCATATCAATTATTTGAAAAGGAAGAATCTTAATATTTTTTTATAAAAAGCATATACTACGCATCTTATTCTATATAAGTAATCAATATAAATCCATCTTAACTTATGATGTTATCTTTTAAATATAGAGAGATTTACATTTCAATTTTTTAAACTATTTTTAAATGTTTAATAGGTTTTGAAGTTAACATAAATTTATACTAATAAGTAAAGAGATAAACATATCATTTTTATAATTATCCAAAGAGCATCCATAAAATCTATCTTTATACTTTGCAACTAATAAAATAATTTTCATAATTCACATTTTTTCAATAGAAAATTAGCTCAATTGTATTAGTAAAATATAATTGTATTAGTAAAATATATTTTTTTACATCTACTAGACCATATCTGTCGTCAAGCTCAAGTTATAATATTGTCCACTAACAATACTAGCAAGATTTAAAACAAAATACATCCAAGAAGAAGTCCATATAGTACCAAACTCTTCAAAGGGAAGCAAAAACTTAGTACTTATATACCTTTTGGTCACCACAGTATAGAAGCAAATTGTAAAAACAAAAAAATTGGCAACATTTCAAATCTGAAAAGTCTTTTCCAAAAAAGGAGGATTAGAAAATTGAAGCTAATATAGTTTGATATGGCATCTTTGGCCCTCCAATCCATTTGACCATTAGGTTCATGTAAAGCTTTCTTTGAGATCAAGTCTGCCTCCTTATTGAATTCACAATAGATGTGTTTGAAGCTAATTACCAGAAACTTACTTCTTAAAGCCACTTCCACCCTTCAATAGCACATGCCCGCAATTCACTCTTTTTGTATAACCAATCTACAATGACTTTTGAGTTTCATAATTCATATTTGTTATTATCTAGTTCTCGTATATGTATAATATTTGTGATAATATTTGTTATTCACTCTAGCCTGCTTCGATGGAGCATCATTAGCAAATGGTGAGTGCTGTGGAGCAGGTGGTTTTTTCAAGACGCATGTGACAAGGATTACCAAATGGTTCCTAAATTGCGGAGCTGACACCAACACAAAGGCGAAGCTCTTGGGATTGTGGGCGACTCTCACTTTGGCTACGCTTTGGTCGATTGAAAAAGTCCAAATCCTTAGGGATTCAGAAGTTATTATAGATTGGATAAAGCAACAGGGTCATCTCCATGCGGTGAATATCGAATGCTGGAAAATAAGAAAAATGGAACTCGCAAGTAAGTTCAAAGTTATAAGCTTTCAGCACATCTACATGGATCATAATAAAGAGGCTGACTTACTATCAAAGAGGGCTCTCAAGGAAATTAAAGGTAGACTGTCAGTTTATCATTGGGAAAATGGGGAAGAAAGCTCTCATAACTCCCTTAACAACTTCGAAGACTGAGTTGTTCGAGAAGTTTGTGCAGTGTTTTTGTAGTAAAGACGTGAATGAATTTTTTGCAGATTTCCTAACCTTTTTTCTGATTCTTAGTCTGACATTTATGTGAACATATTGTAGAATTGATGCATCACAGTCCTAAATAGCTCTTTGAGCTAATTAAACTATTTTAAATTTCGTATCCTTCAGTATCGTTTCTGCGTTGTAAAAAAAATTATATCTAATATAATTTTGAAATATTTTTCATTTGAAAAAAAATATATGTATAATTATTATATAGTTTCCAATAATGTGTAAAAGGAAATGATGAGAACGTGTTACACTTAAACAAATTGTCATTCATTAAACACGGGTCTACAAAGTTTTCTTTCGCGAAGATATAACCCAAAATTAATTGATTAGAAGAAGTTGTTTACTTTACTTTTAAGGAGCATGGGAATGATTATGAACATATTTTCAAGGTGGTAGAGTGAGCTCAAATATACATGAATAAAGTTGTTTAAAATTTTTAAATATAATTTTTTTTT
>ML808033.1:22990-35906 GCA_009831015.1 Picea engelmannii
ATATATATATATATATATATATATATATATCACAAGTATCACTTACCTAGATTTTAATTTTCGAGGCTAGGCGACATTTTATTAGGGAAATTGTTTTAAATTTTTCTTATCACATTATTCGTTCTAAGGCCATCTAGGTTTATTCATTTATTATTTAACAACGCCATGTGCCCTTCAGGACACACTAGGTTCTCCAGGGGTGCCACTCGCCTCATTCTGTTTCCATTGCATGACGTGCATTTCAGGATGCACTACGTGCTCCAAGGGTGCCACTCGCCTCTTTCCATTTTTATTGCATGACGTGCCCTTTAGGATGCACTGCGTGCTCCAAGGGTGCCACTTGCCTCTTGACTAACTTGGTAGACATTAAAAACCTCTGGAGTCAATACTTCGCCAGGTGATCTTGTGGGAGACTAAGGGCCTCTAAGGAATAAGGCCCCTGCCTTATTGTGCACCCCTTAGAATCCTCATGAGAGACTGTCGCAGTCTGCCCTCATGACATCGTGGGTCTTCTCGAACTGGGTATTCGTTAACCTACAGTTCGAGCCACAGAGGGAGTGCTAGTAGGGTGTGGCAGGGATGTTGTACAAATCTCTCCCTCAACGTATCTGGTTATCATGTGTGACCCCTCTACTCCACATGTGAGTCTGGTCGACAAGCTATCGTCAGCTTGCATTATCAAGGAATCATGTCAAAAATAATATCCATAATCATATCATCTAATCAAATGCACAAATGTCATATATATACAACAATCAAACCCCAATAGTCTACTCCCTGACTCGGTTCAGATTCCAAGGTTTTCATCAATGTCTCAACATCCTTGAGGTGCAAATCGTGCACACTCAGGAGAAACTATTCAATATCACCTGTTTAAGTCAATGTAGCAATATAACATATAATCACATCCATAATGCCTCATAATAATAATCAACAGTCAAAGGTATAATAATCTGGATCTCTTGCAAGTAAGTGTCCTCAAAGAATAAGTTCGCTCAGTGTGTGCAAGAGAGGGATGTTACATACACCCCCTCTTGGTGTAAACTTCGTCCCAAATTTTCACAGTATATAAGTGTCAAAATAATGTGTATAACAGTATCATAAGTCTATCTATCCCACAAAAATGGAAATTGTTGGCGCATATCATATGCGTCCTCTGAGGTCGTCGGGTGCGGACTATAGTTATCCCACTAGACGTTGACTTCATATACTGTTCAACTTCGTAGTTGTTGAATGTGATTATCCAAGATGTGGATTAGCTCAACCATGAGTGCACCTTCATATGGACACCTGCAAGGTGCTCAAGTCAAAACATGTGTAGGACCACTAATCATAAAGTCTCAAATAGAGACGTGAAATACATTGTGCATACGCCTCAAGAATCAGGCAAGGCTAGTCAGTACACCATGAGCCTCTCTTTTCCACAATATCGTAGGATCCCCCGAACCTAGGAGATAGTTTATCCCATTTTCCAAACTTGATCGAACTCTTATGCGGTTTTTGCCGCAAAAATACTCAATCGCCACATCGTAACTACGGTTGACACGACGTGCATCGACATAACTCTTATGCCGATCATGCGCTTCTTTGATCCTTTGTATTATAGTTTTCATTTAATCTTCTATTTCTTGGATCGCTTCCCATCCCACCAGGACCCTATCCTCAAGATGATCCCAACTCAAATGCGTCTGACATAGTCGCCCGTAAAGAAACTCGAAGGGTGCCATCTTAATGGTGCTTTGGTAACTATTGTTATAAGCGAATTCTACCAGTGGCAAGAATTCTTCCCAATTCTTCTGTTGGTCCATCATGTACATGTGCAACATGTATTCCAAGGTCTGGTTTGTTCGTTCGGTCTGCCATTTAGTCTCTGGGTGATATGCAGTACTAAAGTTAAGTTGGGTTCCCAAGGCCTCTTGGAAACTAGTCCAAAATTATGCAGTAAACGACGATCCTCGATGGGATATAATTTTCTTAGGCACACCAAGCAGCCTCACAATCTCACTGATGAAAACTCTATCTATGTCAGGTGTGTGATACGTCGTATGCACAGGAATAAAATGATCACTCTTCGTCAGAGTGTCAACTACCAAAAAAATCGAGTTGTGTATCCATGTCGTCAGTGGCAATCCAACAATGAAATCCATTGAAATAACCTCCCATTTCGATTTCAGAATAACTTGTGGCTGTAGTAATCCTGCTGGATGTCTATGTTCAAAATTTACTTGCTAACATTCTAGACATCTAGCCACATAGTTAACTATGTATGCCTTTGTTCCCTTCCAGAAGAATAAGGGTTTAAGGTCCGCCCTCATCTTCGTGACTCCTGGGTGGGCCATGTACACTGCTCTATGAGCCTCATTTAGGATCAAAATCCTCAACTCATTGTTAGGTGGTATGAAAATTCTATTTTTTTAAATCTCAACAGTCCGTCGTCGTTCAACATAAATCCTTCAAACCGTGGTACCATTATTTGTTTTTTCCGATAAAATCCTTGACCTCTTTGTACCAGTCATCATCGCTCTATAAAGTTAGAATATTTTTCACGTAGATTTGTCTAAAGCGGCAACCCCAAAATGATGCGTGGTCTTCCACTCAATGCATCTACCGTTCCTTTTATGTAAATAATATCGAAGTCATACTTGCTAATAAATTTTGACCAACGTTGTTGTCACGCATTCAGGTCGCTTGCGTAAAGATGTGTTGTAATCCATAGTGGTCTGTTTTAGTTCAAGTTTGGTGCATAAATATTATCAACTCCTATAACTCCGGGGTCGACATCGATAAGGCGTTCTAGATATTAGTTTAGTATCTGGTTTTAGGTCTATGGTAAACTCCAAATCCCTCTCTTTTGGCATCCCAGGTAATTTCTCCAGGAAGACGTCTGCAAACTCTCTCACCACAGGAAGGTGTTCTAGAAATTCCACTACTCCCTTCTTGTTTAACGCAAGGATCACATAAATCTTACATCCCTTGCGCATGCTCTTCCATAGCTAGAAGGAAGAGATGAACCTCAGGGAAACTCCCTGGTTTCAACCTACAATCCCACGTCTCTATCCCTCATCATCGACCAAGCTCAACCATCTCGTCTTACAGTTGAGTATCACCTCATGCGATTCCAGCCAGTCCATACTAATCATGACGTCATAAGATCCTAAGATTGTGATGTACAGGTTGGCCCTGGTGACAAAATCTTCTAGGTTAAGGGCACATCCCGTAACCCTTCCTCCAACCTTATGTTTGGCTCCGAAAGACATCTCTACAAAGATAAACTCATCCTATTCAACTGACTTTACCTTAATCCTTTTAGCATTGCACCAGAAATGAAACTCTCGGTAGCACTGAGATCTATCAAAATACCAAGGGTCTAGTCAACAACGGTACCTAACATCTCGAGCATAGTGGACTGGTGCTCTGCCTGGCAGTTATTCACCGCTGCATGAATCCGATGGGCCTTGCCAAAAACTCCCATGGTAGTGGGTCTGGCTGATCCAAAATCTCTGGCCCTTTCCTCTAGGCAGTAATGTTAGTCATGTGGCTCCCACAATCCAACACACTTTAATCGGTCTAGTAATCCTGGTACCCGAAGTAGAAGCTGAATTCTAAAAATAAGGCCAAACTTGAACTTCTTGACCTTAAGTTTCTAGGTAATTTGGTGCGGAGCATACCGAAGCAGCTCCAAAATGGGCCTCGTACTCGGGCACCATGTGGTTGCCTTATCACAAGGTATTGAACTCGTTGAGCTAACGCTCAACGAATTCCTCAGAAAGATACCTCTCCTGGAACCATTCCTCTAACAATTCCCATGACACGTCGTCGATGACCATGTTCAAATGTGGCAGGAGCATCTTCCACCATAGAATAACACTCCCCTTCATTTGAAATACCACCATGTAGACCTTCATGTTGGAGGTCATAATTGCGAAGTGTGAAGCACAATGCCTTGCTCTAAAATAGTGCCTCGTGCCTCGACGACACAGCCATCCATGACACTCATGGAATCGATAAATCAACTCTCTCAAGTTCTCGGTGGATGTTAATGGTACTAGCTAGGGCACGTTGTGGACCCTCAGGGGTACATGTGCCCTTGCCTCATCTCAATACTGATGGTGAATCAAGGCCTCTGACAATCTCTGGAAGGACCTTGTCAGACCATCATCATCCCTTACAATAGTTGACTCCAATCCAAAGTCTTCTTCTTCCCCTTGGAGATTAGACTCCAAAGGTGCGGGCACCTCAGAAGGCGTCGCACCTCCTTCCACGACACCAAGCCACGAACCTTTGTGGAATCCTCTAACCGAGATCACTACATGGGTATGTTAAGGTTTTAAGTAATGCAAGGGTTAATACTCATGGGTTTATTGGAGTGGAAATCCTGAAGATCCATAGTGGCAGGGTTGAACCCACTCTGATACCATGTGTAACGACCCCAATCGTTATGACTACACGTGAAGTAGAAAGAACAAATATTTTTTTTTTGGCAGGAAGGAAAATACGACAACAGTTGAACCACGCAACCTGATGATGAACACATGTGTGCAGGTCAATTAACAGACAACAACAACTCAATAACTAGCACAACAAGCAACCGGGCGACACAAGTGTAAATCAACAAATAGAAATGACTACCCGCCCGACTCAACATGAAAAATCCTACAAGCTAAGGGAAAACATCCACCTTCCTGACACAATGACCTCAATGGCCAGTAACTAGACCCTCGATGGTGTGGAACCAAGCGCATGAAGGCATTACAACCCAAACACTAACAACAGCTTTCAACGACCAACAACACCCACAATGGGACGCCTGACTTCGACCAAGTTATCATTTGCCTTTATACAATAAGGCACGCCATGATCCCCTCAACTGGAATCATGTCACCCTAGCTGATAGACGTGACAATAACTCTAGCGCAACATAACATATCTAGGCTAACAACCCAAGAAGAATCCAACGCCCTAGGAGCCTAACAACTGACAAGAAGACTACACCTACGCCCCCAAGCAACAAGTCAGTAGGACACAGGTGACATCGCTCACAAAATTGTGCATGCTCAAAAAAATGACTCGACGACAACATTAAACCATAACGTGGATGGTATTAATAGTATCTTTCTACTTACTAATTCCGATAGTTGCAAGCATCTGAGGCTTCTCGAATCGATCTCCAAAATCAAGTGCACTAGCATGGTAATCCATTTTGGTAACTAGAAGTCCATACATTAGGAAATGTAGTAAACTATTTATAATATAGTATGCATTTACCAAATGGCATGCTTCCCAATTAGTTGGTGTAACCGGCTTTCCACCAGTGATGTGGCACTTAAAAATCTTCTCAAGAGACGCAGTAGCAAAATTTCAATCCTTCGAAGAAATATTAAAGATATAAGAGAGGAATAAAGGAATTTCACAGTCACACACCTAAATTCTTTCACCCCAATAATATAATGGAACTATTATAAATTTTCTAACCCCAATACAATGTCAAATTACATTATTTTTATAATTTTGAACCAATTATTTAGAATTGTTTTTAAAAGCACAACATTAACATTCCACATTGTGATTAAGATTTTATATAGATGAACATTAATATTTAAATTAATAAGATTCAATTTGATAATCAAAGATTCTTTTTTCCTCAATAATTATTATGGGAGTGAACATATTAACCAACTAACCTTCAAGAATTAACCTGTACTATTCACCATTTAAAAATGTATTAACAATAATCATAATTACCTGGCGATCTTAATTAATTACTGGTGAAATTTCAATGCTACTAAAATACCATAACTAATAATTGAGTGTACAGTATTTGTATGTAAATATATATATTAGTTATTCAAGGGATTTACTCAATCGAGAATCTCTCAACCTAAATCAATAAAGTTTAAATAAAAATAATAAGAACTCTGTAAGACATGCAAAATATATGTTGCTATTTGTGATATGGGTCTTAAGGTTAATATAGTCGCTGTCAGCAACCAAATAGCCATCAAAGTATAACTATTGTTGGATCTAAAGTCAAACGCAGTAGCAAGGAAATCAAGGGCCAATTCAAAAGGCATAGGTAAGCGCAGTAGTAAATCGTTGTCAGTGGTAAGATGCAAACTTACCTATGCTATCCCTTATACCTAAAAAAATAGCTATCATAAAAATGAATGCAGGCATTCTCTAAAAAACACGCAGGCAAAAATATAAGTAAAATTGCAGCTAATGCATGTGATTTCATAGTCAATAAATTGAGGTGCTGGTTGTGTTAACGCTGGCGAGATTTGCTGATCATTAAAGGGATTTACAATTGTAACCATACATAACGTTATATTTTAAACCAGGAATTACAAAATCGTTGTCTAGAAAAGAAGTTGTTATCAACGATAATTCACTGTGTAATTACATTTTACAAGGCATTTAAATTCCACAAGTTGATCCCTATCAGTGACTCGTCGTGTATCAAGATACCGCGGTCTGCACTATCAAGGATGACTTACTATTTATTAAAATTCACTGCATCATCGCAGTCTAAAACAAATTCCCATTACACAACATCAGTCTCAGTGTAAGAGCGTTTAGTTGGAATTTAAACTCCAGAGTTGCTACAAAATTTTTCTGTTGAAATGGCTGTAATAATAAGAATAATGTAAGTGTGTTTCAGGAGGAAGTTAACTCTGTAGAGTCTCTATAATATTTTGTTGTTGAAATCGATGTATTAATTAATTTTCTAACCTATTGCCATTCAACTCATAGTGTGAGTGTCGATGCAAGTGTGTATCAACCCGAGTGTGAGTGCGATTCAAATCGAAGGGTAAGTGCACTTCAGATTTGCAGGTTAAGTGCGTTCCGAATCATTGGTAAAGAAATGGATAATAACTTGGTCAAAATATAAGTGAAACGAAGAACATATAAGGATTAAGCTGGCATAAATGTAGATGAATCGCAGAGTAACTAAGTGATAACGCTGGCAAGAAAATGTGTTGCTCTTAAAAACATTGTCCTTAAAAGGATTGACAATCCTGGTGATAACGTTGTCAAGAAAATGCGATGGTCTTAAAAACGTTGTCTTTAAAACGATTAAAAATCATAAAGGAAAATTAAAAGAGAAAATATTATAAATCATTGTCGGATTGCAATCCAAAGGGGAAATTAAGCTATATGAAAATTTTAGTAATCGCTCAATCAAGAGAACGCTCATCAACGCTCGATCATAATCCTGGAAATTTTACTCACAAAATTTTTATGTCATGAATAAAATTTAAAGGAAATCACTGAGTGAAACTTTGAGGAGGACTCAGAGAATATCCAAGACCGAAAACGCAGAGACAGTTGGCCAGGAAATGCCATAAAAATGCAGACTTAAATTTCCAGGTAGGGTATTAAAAACACAGAGTTACTTCACTAGGAAATGCATCAACGCAGATATCAAAACATAGAGGATAATAAGTGATTCACTGAGGGAAAGGATAAATAATCGCAGAGGTAATCAATCGCAACAAGGCACAAGAGATTTTCTCACAATTGATCATCAACAAATGACTCTCCATGCTCTTTAAATAGATATCATGAACCAATCAGGTGTTAAGCCACGGATCAATGGTCGTTAAGATCGAGGAGAGTATGAACCATCGGATCACTCTATGTCAGGAACATATTGTGACCGTCGGATTTCCTAACTACAAATGCATACTAATTCATACTAAATAAGCACACTAAGAAACACACTTTTACCTAATGACATATTAGACCAAGTAGTTATTAACTAACTCCTAAGTGTCTAAATATCCTAACACTTGTATCTTTTCCTGTGAAGGTTTCCACGAGGCTCTGCATCCTTCCTTTCTCTATAATATATTTCTACACTTCTTCGACAAGTGTCAAAGGTGTATGTTGTTCATTATATTTTAAGGGATTTCTTATTTGACTGTCAGTTAGTATGAGAGTGGGAGTCTATTGAATTTTCTCCTCATATACTATTGGAACTTCCTGTATCGAATAGAATGTTTTGGGATTCTTTGGGATGATTTCAACTGACCAACAGTCTTTCATGTGTGCTTCGTAATTCTTGATTTTCTAGTTATATAGAGTGGAGTTGGAATTGTTTCCAACCAACATGGGAGATTCTCTCAAAATTTCTTCTTGTGCAGTCAGTGCATAATCTCTTTGTTCATTTTTTATTTGATACAAGCACCGATCCTCTTGGTCTTCATCCCATGATTCAGTCCATGGTTTTCATTCTTTTGGATCCAAGGGAATGATTGTTTTTCTTCCATATACTTTTAATTTGTGTTGTGTCCTTTTCGTCACTCCAATGAGAAAAACAAGGGCACCTGCTAGACAGGACAAAGGTTAGTGTATGAATCAAATGAATCAATCACATGAAATAAACAAACAACTAAGCTAATAACAACTAAAGAAATGAAACTAAAATGCATGAGGAAACTTGAACCAAAAATCAATCAAAGGACCAATAATCATGCCACCAATGGATATATTTTATTAGTGGGAAAATAACAAAGAGAAAGGAGGAATTATGGATTCCCTCTTCCTCCAAGGGAGGGCTCTTGGATCCCCTATGTGAGATCTATTCTTACAAATGGCAAACTAAAAAGAAAATGGTGAAGAAATCAAAGCTTATTCCCTCAAGAGGTGAGGTGAATAGCTTAATGAGATGATGTTAGTATGCTCCAAGAAGGAAAGAGGTTCCTTGTAGGAGAATAGAGGCAACATAACAATACAATGAGATTCTTGAATTCATAGTGCACCCATGGCCTCTTTTTATAAGAAATATTTGAGGCATTATCCAACTGGTCTTTAATGTGATCAAGGGGCCTTTTAGCACACCCTTAAGTATTTGACTAGTCCCCCACTCAGATTGAACTCGGATTTGAGGGTCAAATCGACTTGCGAGCTGGACCAGAAATGGGTGAGGGGCCAACAAGAACCATAAATGAGTCATTCATAGGAGTTCGCGGCTTTTAGTGTACACAGTCGCGCATCGTGCACATGTGTGCTCTTTTGGATTTTTTGTCCTACGCACGTGTGCATGCTTCCTGTAGTGTTTATGCACATGTCAATTTTATAACCAGTTGTATAGTTTGTGCCTTTTTAAAATGATTTTTTGGGGCTGCAGGTGAACTAATAGGTGTTTGGAGATGTTGGATTCCTGTAACCATTTGCAGATGAAATTTCAGTGATAACAAATGACCCCTGATGTGTGAGGTTAGGAGCATACGTATAGTCGAAATACATCAATGTTTCTTCTACTGAGAGTACCATTATATGAAAGAGTGTTGAGAGGAATTGCAAGAGTGACCTGTCGGAGGGAGAGGGCAAACTGTGGGACTGAACCTTTCTCTAGGTATGAAAATAAATTTTGTGTACAAATGAGGCGGGCATGCCTCATGCTCGTGTTATGTAACTAAAATATGTAAGACAGTAACTGAAGCAGTATGTTGATGTAGATAACTGCAGCGCCCTCTGGGGTGGTTTGATAATGGCATATGACAATTCAGATGGTGAACATACTCTAAAAAGAGGTGATGACACCTGTAAGAAGTGTCGATGACTCGTAGGCATTGATGGCCCAACAAATTTAGAGATATTCAAGTAGTATAAAATAACTGCAATAGTCACAAAGTAAGGCCCACTATAACATGAGATTGTATTGAAGTTGAATTTTAAGGGGGTCAATGACAACAGAGAATAATGATGGTCCTCTATGTGTCGCCCGAGGCTCCTCATTGTAAAGGTAATGAGATTCAAGATACTATCGCCCTTTTGGAAACTGTGCTGATGTCGATAGAAAAGGGAGACACGACTCCAAGAAGAAAAAGGGCTTCATGAAGTCCACTGAAGGAGATCAGGAACTAATAAGGAACATGGATGAATTCAAGATGCAGTGAGACTCAAGATTTCCCTTGGTTGGGGATATATGTGAAGTATGAGTGGCAACAATCGTGAAACCAAATCTAGCATCAGTGGGATGACTATACGTGGGTTAAATTGTGCCAAGGGCGTGACAAAGTTGACAAACTCAGAGATCAAGGGTACATGGACTGTGGGATACTTGGGGTTTATGGATGATGCCGACAAGAATAGGAGATAGTAAATTCCCCAACCAGGGTCGACATGGGTTTCTTTGCTATAAAAAGAAGGTTGCTAAAGGCGACAACAAAAAGCTATGTAAATGTTGGAAACAAAGGCTTTGTATAATTACCAAATGAATAAAGAATAATTTGGTATAAGTGTGTAGATACATAAATGGGTGCCCCAGTGCAAGATGGATTGGCTTGTGAGGGCGCAAGTTACATGGAGAATTGGTGGAGGGTGGGGGGCCCATAGGTGGGTTTATGTATGAGGTAAATGAATGGAGGACAATCTGTAGATGGGAAAACTGATTGTGGATGCAATGGAGGGTTAATGATACTGTGGAGGTGTAGTCAAATGAGAACCGTGAGGAGATATCCCGGGAGTCCATTAGGAAGGCTATCATAATGAAGAGAAGGAGTATGTGGTTGATTCTCAAACATGCGTAAGACTATAGGGACTCCCATCCCTAGGGGGTGAAAAAAGCATGAGTGTCAAAGTTCTAAAGAGGACTATGAATCGGACAACTCATGTGGGGGAGAGTTCTACCGGGTGATAGTATCGAAATGCAGTGGAGGTGATAGTACTATAGAGCTGGATGTGAGGATCCTACAGGAAAATGTCAAAGGGTGTGACTGGGAGATGCAATTGATATTCAAAGGGAATGATTACATGCTAGTGTCGATCATATACCTGAAGGGGTTGCGATGGGTTGTGATGACCAAGTACCTGCACATATGAAAACCAAATACCCGACATGAACAATATATGAAGATAAAGAACATATAACAACTATTTGATAATGAGCATGCGTACCTGGGCGTGATGCGAGAAAAATGCTCCCCCAGGGCCGAGGATGGATGGTGACTCGAGGAATGTGACTGTGTAGGTGGCAAGATCCTGATATCGTGGTTGAAGATGGATCGAAAAACGGATTCTATGAGCTCCTATAATTGAGCATGGAAGTTTGGCAAAAGGGACTATATATAGCTGTGGGGCCCATAATGCCGCCTCATTTGTACCTGATGCCATGGTGAGTTGACAAGAGGTTTTTAGAGGAGATTTGGAGATTACAAGAGTTCAAGCCAGCCGATCTAGGATTTGTGAGAGCTAGGTTAGTGGTATCATCCTCCTGCATAGTAGTTAGGGTTTCTTTTCTGGGCAGGGTCCTATGAATGGCCGTACTAGGGGATTTTGTGAGGTTGGGCACCCAAGTGTGCAGCAGATCGAAGGATACCCACACTGAGGTGTGCGACTGTGGTGAAGATAGTTGCACATGGGAGAATGTGAGTGAGAAAAATAGGTGCACATTAGATGTGTGCCTGTTCAAAGTACAGTTGCGCACTGTGCAAGGTTGTTTCTCCAATAGTTGCTCACTAGTGCGCAGTTGTGTAGCGAACAGGTGCACATGAATGTGTGCCTGTGGATGTGACAGATGAGCATTGATGTGCATATGTTTCTTCGACAGTTGGGCATTGATGAAAAACTGTGCGAATAACATGCGCGCATATGTGCGTGCCTGTTGGGGGTGACAGTCGTGCACATGAGGCAAATCTAGGGGGTTTGTGAAAAAAATTGTTTTAATATGAAGTTTTTTGTTTATGAATAGTGATGGATGATCAAGTGTTTTTCTTGTGAATGCAGGTGATCAATTCAGTATTCCAATTCACTGGAGGGAGAGGGACTGGGAGCACCTCAAGGAGGCAATGAGAAATGAGTCGGGCGTTCAGGGACCTTTGGCAATGTATGGGCTGCTAAAGTTCTTCGACTACCCACTGATATGGGCATAGGAGTACCTACTGTGGTATCTAATTTCTATGTGGAGCACTGAGCTGCGATTATTCATTATGCGGGGGGAGCAACTAACATTCTTTGCAATGGAGAATGTCTATTTCTTGACCAGGCTCCCTTTTTAGGGGAGGGCCCTACCTGTTGATCCCAGTTTAGAAGGGATGTGCACTTGGTAGAACTGGCATGGAGGTACGATGATTGTGAGGATCTACGAATCCTTAGTGACTCAATGGATCAGTGGTGGTATGCTGAGGATTATGCACAGAGCATTGGGTGGAGAATTTTTTTCCTGGGGATTGATGTTGCTCACCAAGATGATGGGGAACCTTAATCGGTGTTGGGATGCCGACTCTGGTGAATTTTCCTTTGGGTCGAGCTTGGTGGCATGGTTTTTGGAGAGGGTTCCCATGTTGCGCCTTAGAGTGTTGTTTCTGTAGAAAATTCAATACAAATTAATGTATTCTTGCGATTCTCCTGATCTAACAAGTTCTGCTATTGTTAAATACAGAATCGCTTCTACTATTACTTTTGCGGAAGCAATTTAAACCACGATCTCAACCACAATGCACAAAGTGAAATATCAATAACACATAACACAATAAGTTTTACCAGGAAAGCGTAAAGCTAAAAACCCCACTATCATATATTATGTATATCATGAATCATGAGACAATCTCATACAAAGCTCTAATCCAAGAGCTCTCAGTACAATACAATCATCTCACACTGTCATACACAAATTAGCAAATACATGCGCCAATTTCCATGTCCAGACAACTTGCCTCCTCTGCACAAACTCTACAATCCGAATTCTCACAATGAATCGAATGAATCGTTTGCCCATGCTCATAAGCATATCCACTGCATGTGTGAACAAATCACAACTGATAGCCAATTGTCCCTTTCACCTATTATCTCAACTGGTGTCCATTGGAATGACATGCATGTAGTTAACCGTGGCAAGTCTTTAGTTGCATGCGAGTTTAACTGATTGTGAATTAATGAATAGTTAATTCACTGAACTCGCACTAATACAACT
>ML808033.1:35956-51762 GCA_009831015.1 Picea engelmannii
TTTATTGTCTAATTTTAATTAAGGGAAAACTAAATTAGACACATGTTTCTTGTTGACTTTTCAACAGTTTCCGGTGGCTGATGCATGGGAGCACGACTGATGCGGTGGGCATCAATTTTGGTATGACATAGAGGTGGGGAGGGTGGCCATTATTTTACGGCCGATATGGCGCATGTGTGGCGCCATATGCCACAGATCATACTGCAGTTCCCATATGGTGGGATGAACTTCTGTTAGGAACCGAATATGGTTTTACCTCATGGACAGGATTGGGACCAGAGAGGTATGTTTATGTACTTTATGTTTTGTGATTTTGATAGTATAGCATATGTTTTATGTATGGATGGATGTTGATGCTATCGTTTGTTTGTTGTATGTGCACATGTGGGGACGCGAGGCTGAGAGGTGGAATTGGTTAGAGAGTTAGCTCGTCAAGGGTTGGTGAGACCATCGCGGGTGGGAGAGATATTGTAGAGGGACGAGGCTGGTGTGAGGCTAGCCGATGATGCGAGAGATGGAAGGAGACGCAAATTTGACAACCCTTGTGCAGGGCCATCGCATGTGCCTTAGGGAGATGATGATAGGGATTTAGATGATTTTCGTTTTTGGTTAGAGGTGGTACTATAGGGCGTGCCAAAGGGTATGTGGTCCCAAATCCAGGACAAGAGAGTCCCGGAGCATTTTTTGGGTGGCCCTGCTGAGTTGCAGACTCTTATCTATAGAGTAGTTGTAGTGGGTGTAACGATGTCTGGATGACTGCCCCCCTGGACCAGGAGGAACCCAACTGGGCAGGGGGGCTCCTCCTACAGATAGAGGACCTGGTGGTGGCGCTCTGGAGGCACCATGAGTGTTATGTTGTACTATTTTTGTATTTATATAGGCTTGCGAGCCTATTTTGTATAGGGTAGTGTGACACCTATTTTGTACCGATAGGGATGAGGGGGCTCACCTACCTATAAGTGATGTACATTTTTGTACCATTTTTGTAAACATTGATGATACATTGATCGTTATATATATGTATGGATATACATGTTTATGATCTCTGTGATGTTTACATGTGATGAGATTTTTGTGATGCTTTTTATGATGCCTAATCTATATGCTATGACAGACTTTTGATGTCTTGATGTGATATATGCCAATCTAACACTAGTTTAGCCATCTTATCTGCTATTTGATTGAATTGTCGTGAAATATGTGTAAATGTAATTGAATCAAAATGTCGAGATAAGAGTCTAACTTGCAGGTATTTGCAGAAGAGGCAAGGATTGCAGACATGGTACACATTGTTGAGCTGAAGGACGACTAGCTGGGAATCTAATAAAACACTGAGGTGACGAATGTGGTGGTGACTAGTGTCGACGAGGAGGCCAATGACGGCTGCATATTATTCTTGGTTATTGGTTTTTGATCCCAAACATATGTCGTTGGAGTGGAGCAGTACATGTGAGGGGGTATAGAGGTCCCAAGTGTCCAAAGTGAGATTCTTTGTCCATCGGCTAGCTCCATCAGTGTAACCAATGTGGTAGGCCGATGGAGGAGAAATATGTCAATAACATGAATGGTAGATCATACATAAGGCATGGAGTGAAAAAAAGAAGACTAAAAACTCTACAAATGGGTACAAAAAAGAAAAACCATAGGGTAGAATGACTACGCTTAGGTGTAAAATTTCTTTAAGTACAACCCGTTGATGGGTTCTTTGAAAGGATAAAATTCTAGAGAGGCCAGGATGTATGCGCCTTTAGTGAGGTAGTGTTGGACGATGTAAGGTCCATGTCATAATGACTCAAATTTCCCATGACCGAGAGTATCGTGAGCAATATCGTAGTCTAGGAAGAGATCTCCTTCGTTAAATGAGCAAAGGTTGACATGGCGGTCGAAGGTGGCCTTCGACTGTTTTTTAGATGCCTCATTGTTCTATAATGAAGATCGATGGTCTTCATCCAGCGACTCTAAGTTTAGCAAGCACTGCTCCATTGGAGCAGTGTCAGGTAATAGCTCAATAGTGGTGCACAATGTGGAAATTTCGCACTCAATGGGGAGAGTGGCTTTGACTTCATGGATGAGATGAAATGGTGTAAAAATAGTGGCAGTTTTGACTGCCATGTGATAAGCCCATAGTGTTGAAAAAAACATATGATGCCAATTGGTCTTATGTTTGTTAACAATGCACTTCAACATGGTTTTGAGGACCTTGTTGACATCCTCTACTTGTCCATTGGACTGGGGGTAGTATAGGGAGTCAAACTCATGGGAGAAGCCTAACCTTGAGGAGAGTTCGACGAAGATATCATTCTCAAAGTGTTTCCCATGATCAGAGACTGACTGTTGTAGAACTTGAAAGTGGGAGATGACGTGATTAAAGAAAAAACACGTTGTAGTGTCTACGGTGTTGTTGAAGGTAGGAATGGCTTCAGCCCATTTAGTAAATTAATCCACTTCCACGATGATGTACTTGTGTCCATTGATGGATGGAGGGTTGCAAGTCATGAAGTCTATGCTCCATTTTCAAAAGGGGATGGCAGTGATGATTGGATGTAGAAGAGCGAGTGGCGCTTGGGCTTTGTTGGCGTAAAGCTTGCATTTGTAACATCGCTTCACAGCATGGATGCAATCATGAAACAATGTGGGCCAGAAATAGCCTTCTCAAATGATTTTCTAGACGATGGACATCCCTGAGAGGTGGCCATCGCAAGCGCCATTGTGGAAATCATTCAATACTCGGTCGTCTTCATCGATGGTCAAACATAAACGAAGTATGGTGTCGACCCCATGTCGGTATAAGATGTCAATGATAAGGATATATCGAGGGGCTTGATGGAGAATGTGCCGACTATCGTCTCAAGAGAGGTGAGATCCAAACTTCTATGTCTGTGGGTAGATGAGAAGGTCACCATACCAGGGGTCATTCGAGGGAATGTAGAAGAGGTGTTTGTCGGGAAAATCCGTGTTGACGGGTGGACTAGTTGTGTTGGAGGGAAACGCCATGATGAGTTTGGTGAGCATGAGTGCTTTATTTCTTTTAGGAGTTGAAAAATCTAGGTCGTACTCCTGAAGGATGATGATCCATCGGGAAAACTTACCATTAATTTGTCATCAACTAAGCAAGGACTGCATGGGGTTGGAATCTACCACGACTTTGGTAGTGCGAAGCAAGATGTAATGACGTAGTTTATGGACTGTGAGGACAACTGTGAGGGAGAGTTTCTCTTCATGATTGTATTCCAGGGGTGGTCTTGATATATTTTTACTAATGTAGTAAATAAATTCTCACAACCATCATCCCCTAGTTGGACGAGAACTCCTGATACTGAGATGGCTAAGGCTGATAAGTAGAGGATGTAATCACGATCATAGTCAGGTGGACTAATCAAAGGGGAATGAGAGAACACCACTTTTAAAGCATCAAAATTGTTTTAGGCATGTGCATCCCATCGAAATGGGAAATCATGGCGTAATAAGCAAAGGAAACCATGCATGCGAGTAGCGTAATCTGGGACAAAGCATCGTAAAAAGTTAGCTTTGCCTTGCAGGCTCTGTAGTTGGCTCAAATTCCTAGGTTGTGGAATTTTTGTTATAGCTTGGACCTTGAGCGGGTCCACTATGATGCCATGTTGGGAGATGATGAACCCAATGAAGCATCTTGTGGTGACACAAAATACACACTTAAGGGGGTTCAAGAGGATATTGTATTGTCGACACCGTTGAAAGACGACCCGTAAGTCATCTAGATGTTGAGTTCATTTCTTGGATCGAGCGGTGAGGTTGTCCAAGTAAGCGAGAATGATGTGAGCGAGATCATGGAAAACGTAAGTCATGGCCCATTGGAACATCACACCTACGTTCTTGAGTCCAAAAGGAATGACACGATACACAAAAATACCCCATGGGGTAGTGAATGCGGTCTTATATTGATTTGTTGGGTGGACCTAGATTTGATTGTAGCTAGAGAACCCATCCATGAAGGACAAGGCCTCGTGGCTAGCAAATTCATCGATAATTTGGTCGATGAAAGGTGTTGGGAAGTTGTCTTTGGTACAAGCATGATTGAGATCGTGAAAATCGGTGCAGATGTGAATAGTGCCTTGATTTTTGTTAATGGAGACGGGGTTGGAGACCCATGACGTGTATGTGATGGGGTATATGAACACGACGATGCATAGTTTGTCAATTTCAGCTTTGATAGCCCCTGCTTTGGATGGGTGTAGTGGTCATTTCTTTTGACGTACATGGGTAACATCTGGCCATGTGTCGATGCGATGTTTGATGATAGAAGGATCAAGGCCGGGCATCTCTGTATATGACCAGGAAAAAATATCCTGGTATTCCTGAAAGAGAGCTTTGTAAGTTGTGAGTTCCTTAGGGGAGAATGTGGCACCAATGGTGATTTCTTATATGATTCCTGGTTTGACGGAAATGTCAATTTTTACAGTGGGGAAAATGTTGTTCATGTTGCCTTCTTCAAAAGCATCAGGAGTAGGGATAGGGTTATTGAACCAATCTATATGCCCCGATGGGATAAAATCTTTGGTTTCAATTGCACATATGGAGTCTTGGCTAGGAGTATCAAAGGATTCTTGTGAGAGAAAGAACGCTCTGTGATGGAGTGCATTACATGGGAAATCGGGGATAGTTAGTTCCTCTAGGATATCTTCATTACAGTGGAAAATGTGAGAATATAGGGGATCCGGGGAAGTAACATTGGTGATTGTCACTGTGTGGTTATATTTAGGTGGTGAAGACATAGAGGGGGTATCGCAATGATGGTGAGATGGCATGCTTGACACAAACCAGATGTTCATACACTGTGGTTTGTGAATTTTTTGCAGGGGTGATATTTCCTAAGAGAAATGAAACAGAGAGTTGGGAGGATTTGGGGCCAAATCCTCAGACAAACTATCCATGAACCATGGAGGGGTAGGAAGTGACTCAAGTTCAGGAGAGGTGATAAAAATGGTCTCTGGATATGGAATAGGAGTAATATCTTTCATTACCGGAAGTAGGGTGTTTGGAGGATTTTGAATAAGGGCCATTTGATGACGCATGTATTCAATGATCATGGGACACTGGTATGTGAAATGATAAAGTGATTCATAGAGAGAGAAAGGATATTACATCCATTTGTTGACTGAGGTCGTGACATAGTGGATGTCTGTGACATGGGTACTTGATGACGTGGATGGAGGGGGGTCTTGTTGAAAGCTTTGGCATACTACTGTTAGTGTCTGTCAAAACTGAGGTAGCGTAGGGAAATGGTGAGTGTAGTGGCCATACTCTGAAAATATGGCACACACGAATCTGGTTTGCAGCCCTTTATTGCCTATAGTAGGGGACGCGGTGGTAGTACTAGTTGTGCCTGGTGAAGCGTTGAGCGAGGTGGTTTCTCGAGGGACTTGGATCAAATTGCGTAACTTGAGGAGAGAGGAACATCTATTGGTGGGGTCTCCTTGTTTCTTGCATAGTGCCCAAGGAGGTTAAACTTGGGGAGGAAGTGGAGCGGCAGGATCTTTCTTCTTCCGTCTGCCCCCAGTCGTAATGGTGGTGCTGGCAAGTGGGGGTGAGGGTGGTGTCATCGGAGTTAGGGCTAGAATTTGCATCAGGATTCCCTCTATTTGGGGAGGTTAAGGAACCATTGCGGGTGGGTGTAGATACCATACCGAAATGGTGAGCACCATATTGGGAAGGGTAAGCGTTATGGCTACCTAGAAATCTTATACTCTCGGTGGGGGGTAGAAGAAGGAAATTTGAGTAATGTCTTGGGGGATTGTCTCCCAAAATGGGATTTGACCCTCAGGGAGGGTGAAATCGAGGGTGAGTGGTGTTGGAGGGTTCTCAAGGGATTTCTGAGGTAGGATTTCTTCCGCTAGTGGGATGTCAGGGAGTGGAGAAGCCTGTGTGGGAGGAATGGTATCTCCATTGTCAATTCCATTGGAAGATATGACACACACTTGTGCTGAGGGGTGTATGAGCGGTGGTGCTTCGTGGTATTCCCCCAACATATATGGGTCTTTGAAAATTCTGGGGCCCATATCCATGAGTGGATATGCATTGGAACTATTGCAAACAAGAGGTAAGATGTTATTGATGTTGGAGGAGTGGTTAGGCTCGTAATTTGAAACTTGGTTGATGGTGGTGATATTTCCGTTGTGGGGGAACATCATCATTCGAAACACAGAAGAGGCCACAACCTTCATAGCGTACATGTAGCTATGTCCAAACAAGATGTTGTAATTGAGCGAGGCGTCGATAACTTCAATGTTGATAAGGATCGTTTTTCCCCCAAGTTCGATGGGGACATTTTGAAAGAGTCCTTTAGGAGAGGATGGTCGTCCATAATAAGCTCTCAAAGTGATGGAGGATGGTATTAGCTCTAGAGAGCCAAGTTTATGCCATACAGTTTTGGAAATGATGCATGTGGATGCACCTTCATCAATGATATATTGATGAACTGTGATGTTCTGAATTTTGATTGGTATCTGGAAAGCTACCAAAGCAGGGAGACGGGGTTCCCCATAATCTAGATCGAATGTGATGATTCTAGTATCAATAGGGTCGACTGCCCCTAAGGCGGAAAGAAATGACTTTCGTTGGGTGGTACATGTTTGGAGGACCTCTAATACTAACATGGCTGCAGGATATTGTGCCAAATAATCGACCAGGCTGTAGTTGTGTGTCACCCTAGCCTAAGGGTTGTTAACATTTCGTCATAATGGGATGCGAGGAATACAAATTGGGGGTTCAGTGTTAGGGAGAAAAATCATCAAGGGTTGTCCATCTATAGCTGGAGCTGCTTCTGAAGTGGTGGGAGTAAATTCAGAGGGGGCGTCATATTGATGATTGTGCATTTGCAGAAGAATTTCTTCTTCGCTATTTAAGAGGATATTGCAATCCTCCTAATTCCCAAGGTTTTGATAATGTCCCATCTGTGCTGGGGCAGGATGCATCTCCTATTGGGTATTCATCACACCTTGGTGTGGAAGAGGGTTTTGCAACACAGCTAGGGGTGGTTGTTGCAAATACTATTTTGGGGCCTACCGAGGGACAGGCGGTGTTGGAGAACGTGTCACATTCATGGAATCTTTCATCCATTTAAAGTCACCAATTTGGGGGAAATGGTGAGTATAATGATTGTGTTGAACGCAAAGGGCAAAAGGGAAGTCTGTTCAAAGATTTTTGTTGTTATTCCTCCCTTGGAATTTGTTGTTATTTCCCCCTTGGGGGTTTGGTTACCCTGGTTTTGGTTTCCCCTAGTAGGTTGGTTTTGTTGGGGGTTATTTCCCTCTGGTCCTGGGTTATTATTGTTTCATTTTTTCCCTTTATTTTTGGCATTACTTGACTGATGGGCCGGATTTTTCGTATTTAGTTGTTCAAATTTTTAAAATTTTTGAATGGGAGAGGGTTGATCAAAGTTAACCCCAGCATGTGGTTGTCCTTGTGGAGGAGCAATTGGTTGTGGAGGACCAAGAAATGGAAAGTAATGATTATTTTATGGAAATGATATGTAGGGTACATAGGAAGGCGTAGTGCTTTCACTAGTGCTTATGTGTAAGATGAGGTAGAGGGGGTACCAGAACTGGGTTGAACTATCGAGTGCATCATGGGTGTTGACGAGGGTCCATTCATGGGTGGAGGTAGGGCAACATGGTATGGCTGTTGATAAGGAGGGGAAGGGTAAAAAGGGGGTCTTCCATACATAGGTGGATATTGGGGTGTACCATGCATAGGTGGTGGTTGGATGTATGGATTGTGGTGTGTTGTGGTACTAATCAATCCATCCATTGAGTGAGACATCCCAGGATTGTCCCGGTCGAATGGTACAGGTCTCAGGGTGTCGGGTAGTCCTATGTATAAGTATCCCAACTGTGCATAAATGAGGTCATATTTTTTTAGCCTTGTTGATGGTTGCCTCTTCTGTTTGGGGGAAGGTGGAGGCCACATATTTGGCAAGAAGGGGAACAAGTGATCTGAGAAACCAATCAAGGCATTGTTCTTTGGTGGTTTCTACTTTGCATAAACTAAATCACCAACACCATTCGTTAATGTGGTCAGTGATATGTGTGGCTGAGGTTTGTTTGAACTCGGAAAGTAGTTCCAGACCATTTTCATGATGAACTGGTAGTTGAAAGAAGGTTAAATGTTTTTTTGCCAATGACTCAAAAGTCACATGGGACCCTGATTTTTCGTCCACATACCATTTGGCAGATGGACCTGTGAGTGTGCACTGAAATAACCTTAATCAGATGGAGTTTTCCATGATGTTTTTTGAAGAGAACCATAAGTGAAAGGTCATGATATGGTTGGCAGGATCTTCTTCCACTTTTCCTTCAAACTTGGGGATGTCTGAAGGTAGTTTCGTAGGAATAGTGGGCCATGTGGGGTCATGCAATATAGGATCATTTGTGAGCTTACTTAGATCTGGTATGTTGAGGGAGGCCAAATATGGCATGTGAAGTGGTGGTGGAGGATTAGTTCCATCCATGGTATGAGCAGGTTGTGTACCTGGCCCTTGCAGGGGGTTTGGTGGGGGTGTATTTCTCCCTTGGGAAGAAGTGTACCCTTCGCCTCCTTGTGAAGGAGAGCTAGTGGATGGATGAACTTAGGAAGTGGACCCAAGTAAAGTGGAACCAAGAAAAGATGATCCCAAAATGGTAGCACTCATAGGGGTGTGAGATGGTTGAGCCGGTGAGTTGGCGAAACTAGGAAATCCTCGTAGGAAGGAGGGATATTTTGCAAATGTCTAGAATGACGAGGGTTCCATGGGTCCCCTATGATGTCTGACTAGAAAAGTGGAATGAGTGCAAAATCGTTATGAGAGAATCAAATGAACAAGAGACTTGTATAGTATGGACCTTCAAAATATATCTCACAATTGCATGTAATCACAAGAGCATCATACATAAATCAATTGAAAAGAAGCATACATGTGGGTAGGTGGTTTTTTTCTGCGTGGGAGAAAAAAGAAAAACAAATTGCATGTCCTAAAAATACATAACGTCCTTCCTCTCAAATAGCACTAGACCTTCCAATAGCACTCAACAATGGGGTTTGAAGCCACTGGAAGAGGAACTAGTGAAGGATGAAACAATCAGTTATAATGAGGGGTAGAGGGTGCATATCCCGAAAGAGCTAGCAATATTTTCCAATAGCCACACAAAATCTAATCAAGGTGCAATTGCAGCCCACAATTTCCACCTGGGTAGATGTCCTAAAATTTGGCCACTAGGTACCTCGGTCAAAGTGAGACATTTAGATTTTCGGACTTAGAAATGGGTCACGGGATGGATCCCTTCCAAGAGGTGGGTGCCTCAAGGGGGGACGCACAGAACAACTAGACCTCGGCCTACGACTCTTCACGGGTATCTCTATGCCTTATGGTGTTAGGAACACTTGACTTGGAGGATTTTAAAGTTCCCTATTTGTCAACTTCTAATGTTTGAAGATGTGAGAACTAGATAACGGGGGGTTATTTGGATGCCTACCCCTGAGATCCTACCTAGACTTAAAAATTTATTTTGGCACCTCCTGTGGAGGAAAACTTAGTGAGTTTTTAGAAAATTTTAGATGTGTTTGTTTGAGAGATTGCGGGTGTGAACCAATCTCGTTTGAATTAAGTGGGTGTGGGTAATTTCTTCAAGAAAATAGTGGGATGTTTCGAAATCCCTTTGGAGGAAACCTACTTCAACCTTCACAATTCGAGATGAAAGTACATGAGTGAAGAGTGACTTTGTGTGTGATCAAGTGATAGAATGTGCCAAATTTTTAATAAGTTAGGTGTCACCTTGCAACATGTGGACTTTGTGTGGTCCTTACAAGTCTTGATTACCTATCTTACTAGATGTCATTGGTACAACCTTGCATAATTTTAAAGTCCCTAAAGAACTAGCATGTGGACATATGGGTCCTTACCAATCCTTTATACTCCCTAATGTGATTTAATCTAAGAAAGCTTCAAAAAACTATCCTAGATTGCAAGCATGTGGGCATGTATGGGCCCGTTACAATAATCTTTAAACTCCCCTAGTGATGGAAACTAAGAAAGTAGATTCAAAACTATCCTAACTTTGTAACATGTGGGCATGTGTGGGCCCTTACAAATTTAGGATATTTGGAAAAGAAACTAAGAGGGGCCCTGGGGGGGCTTTGTCCTCTCTTAAATATTTTGTTTTAAGGGAGATGAAATCTTCTCTCAATCATTTTCCTGATTCTCAAGATCGCTTTATGGTGTGAGAGAAGAGCATACTCAATGATTGAAGTTTGATTTATGGTCCCAAGGCAAATGTTTATATGTGATAGTAAATGATATTATCTTAACTTTCACAATTAAAAAAATCCATCCACGTGGAAAATCAAAGCAAAAGAGGAGAAATATAGTTCTTTTTAACCCCCTAAGTGCCTATGTTTTGACTAACCCTTCATGTGGTAAGGAAATATAAGTGTGGTGCATTTACAAATTGCATAAAAGCAATATTTTGAAGGCTAGGGGCCTTCAAAATATCACAAAAACTCTTACAATGTTGGAATTCTGGATAGATGCGCAAGTCACAGTTTAGATAGAGGTGCATGTGGTGCCAATGCATAGAGAACCAAGGACCTGTTGGTGTACTGTGCACAGAATGCACTGAGAAACACAGATATTTTGGCACACAATGCTTAGAAGGTGCGCATGTGGGCTGGAAAACCCGCGAACGTTCTGATATGCGTCCGAGAGGAAAATGTTAGGTGGAATTCTCCTCTTCCAACTCCAAATTCATCTCTTTGCAGGTAGGACTAGGCCGGTTATGATCCCTATAAGGAAAAAAAGTCTAAAATAAGTTCTCAAACAACCCAAATAGGGAGTAAATTGATAACTTATCCCCAGTATGGTCGCCAATCTGTTGTGTCCTTTTCGTCACTCTAGTGAGCAAATGAAGGGCACCTGCAAGTGTAGTTGGGCCTGCTAGATAGGACAGAGGTTAGTGTATGAATCAAATGACTTAATCACATGAAATAAACAAACAACTAATATAATAACAACTAAATAAATAACTAAAGAAAAGAAACTAAAATGCATGAGGAAACTTGAACCAAAAATCAATCAAAGGACCAATAATCATGCCATCAATGGATAGATTGTATTAGTGGGAAAACACCAAAGAGAAAGGAGGACTTGTGGATCCCTCTTCCTCTAAGGGAGGGATCTTGTATCCCCTATGTGAGAGCTTTTCTTACAAATGGAAAAATAGAAAGAAAATGGTGAAGAAATCCAAGCTTATTCCCTCAAGAGGTGAGGTGAATAGCCTAATGAGATGATGCTAGTATGCTCCAAGAAGGAAAGAGGTTCCTTGTAGGAGAATAGAGGCAAAGTAACAATACAATGAGATTCTTGAATTCATAGTGCACCCATGGCCTCTTTTTATACGAAATATTTGAGGCATTATCCAATCGGTCTTTAGTGTGAACAAGGGGCCCTTTAGGGAAGCCTTAGGTTTTTTACTAGCCCCCGACTCAGATTCAACTCATATTTGAGGGTAAAATCGACTTGGGAGCTGAAACAAAAGTGGGTGAGGGGCCGACAAGAACCATAAATGCGTCGTTCATAGGAGTGCATGGATTTTAGCGTACACAATCGTGCATCGAGTGTATGTGCGCTCTTTTGGCCTTTTTTTCCTACGCACGTGTGTGCGCTTTCTGTAGTGTTTCTACACATGTCAATCTTATAACGAGTTGTATAGTTTGCACCTTTTAGAAATTATTTTTTGGGGCTACAGGTGAACTAATAGGTGTTTGGAGATGTTGGATTCCTTTAACCATTTGCAAAAAAAAATTCAGTGATAATAATTTGATTCTATCTTTTTCCAGAGAGATATTTTCTTTCAATTTTTTACCCCATGGTCAACCGAAAAGTGCTACATATGTTTTCATATCCATGACTAGGGTGATGAATTCAAATTCGAATTGAGTCAAAATACCCATTATTTGAGTGTCAGTGTTTCTGAGTATACCAATGGGCTCTATCAACCTTTGATCCACAAGTTTGAGATAGTTCAGAGTTGGTGCTAAAGAAATTCAACATATTCTTATGATGATATTTAAATTATTTGAATTCAACACTTCTTCTTTTGATACTGTGTGTAGAAGATTTACATTTTTTCTAGTCATAATTTTGTCAAGTACTATTGAGAACTCTTCTAATGAGTGGTCACCGACACCGCATATATTGCATTATTTCAAGTTGATTCTATGTTTCATTGGGAAATCTATACTGATGTGGTCATCTTTCCAACAATTGTAGCAGTATGGTCATCCTCGACCACCAAATCAACCGCGACCTTGACCGTAGTAGTCATCTCTTCGAGCATAACTGTTAGCTTGGTTGATTGCTTCTGTGTAATAAATTGTTCGTACATTGGATTGATTTCGTGCATTGAAATGACATTTTGATGGAATCTTCACAGATATGGCACCAATTAGTGTTTTTCAAATTATGTGAACAATATTGTACATTATGATTAGTCAAACACTCACATATGTTACAATATTTTTGTGCTTGTACTTTGTATGGATTTGTTGTTTCTAGTGGTTGATCGTTAAGGTTGAAATTTTCCTCCATATGTCCTTCACAAAATGAAGCGCACCAAAGTTCATCTCTCCTTATGGGCAAATTCTTTATTGTTTGTTGTAAGTTCTCTATTTTTTCTTGAAGTCTTTCAGTCGACGAAGCAGTCGATGGGTCATCCTCATCCGACTCGATCCACCGTGATTTTTTCAATGCATCTTCGCAGGTGGTTATTTCATACAAGCGCAATGGCGAGCGGAACTATTACAGTGAACCAGTTACATACCAATGAACTAGCAAGATTTGGTCGAATGTTGTCAGAATTTCGCTCAAGAGATCTTTGAATATTTTATCATACTACCGTATCGACTCTCCTGGTCATTTTTTTATTTATTTTAAATATTGTGCATCCAAGTCTGTGACATATTGGACTTTGAAAAATGTTAGAAAAAACATCTTTTATGTCTGATTTTTTCCAATTTTTATTTTCTGTTAAGTTCATAAACCATGTCAGGGCACGGTGTCAGCGGGCATCTTTGAATTGTGCCATCTATTTATCTTCATATGTGATGTCTGCGGTATCTCATAATTTTTTTCACATGAAGTGTCTTTTTGCGTCCTCATCTCCCTCATATAGGAGGATGTAGTTGAATCCCATTTTTATTGTCTTTTTAGAGGTACTCACTTTCTGTGGTGTTTGAGTTACCACAATTTTTGACTAAGTTGTTGAATCCTCAGTTGGGTTTTCTTGTGTCAATTTTTCTATTGTTTGATCTTTTAATGGGTGGTACTCAAGGAATAAGTTCTTCTTGTTGAGTACATAAAGTATCTCTTCGGTTTGAGAACTTTGATTTTAATACTTGACTAAACATTGCTCCAATAGTCTGTCAGTTCACGACTATAACTAGTTTCTTCTCTTGATAATAGATTTGGAAAGGGAGTCGAGTCAGTGAGATCCTTAATTTGAATGAGCATGTTGTCGGATTCATTTTTTCTAGCTCAACAATGAGCACATATCATAGGTTTCCATGCTCGTTGGTTCTATACCATAATCTTGCATATTGGTCATCGATCTGAATTCTTTGCTGGAGAAATTATTTTATTCGTAGGCTGGTTTTTGGCGTAGGAGAAGTGCGTATCACTGGTCCCGACTCTTCATAATCCATGCTTTCAGGTTCATCTTTCAATTTATAGGAATTCAATCTAGCCTCTATAAACTCTACATCACAACTTCTATCAGGGGTCACCGTAGCTGTTGTTATTGCCAGATCTGGTCGATTTGTTTTAGACTCAAAATGCTCACACTATTTGTCAATCTTACCCTCCTCGATCATTTTTCTATTTGACTTTTGACTATTCCATAGGTTGCAAATTTCTTCCCTTTTCTTTTTCCTTTCATCTCGCTCTAATCTCTGGATGTCAGTGGATTTCTTCTGTGCTTGCTTTCCTCTCGATGATATTTATGCTTCAATAATAATAAATTTTGGTATGATTTCCTTGTGGCATCTCACAAAGTCAACTGACCCCCCATCGCCACCCTGACTTACTCGAAGTTGATATTACTGACCATGTTCATTTATTTAGAAAATAATCCCATGTTTTTCTTGTGTCTTTTCACTTTGTGTCAAGAAATCCTTCCCACTCTCCATCCCTCTCTTGATAGTTACTATTCGGTAATGATGTTCCTAGTTAAGGTTGGTATTCAACAATGTCACTGACTCCCTTGTCGAGGAGGAATATATGAATCAATGTCGAAACAATACACAAGAATCCTTCATGCAATTTGGTGTTAAATTTTTCTTTTATTCTATCAAGAGATGTTCGATCTTCGGCAGCTTGCTTTGAGATATTGTCTTCTTAAAATCTCAGGAACCAGTCATGAAAATTCATTCATCCTCTTTTCATAAGGTTTAGGCCTAGTTTCTTCTTGGTTTTCAATTTAAGCATTACTCGACTTGTTGATGTACTGAAATAACACTTCAGGGATGACTTCTAAAAATGTTTCGTGGGTTTCTGAGAAGAATCTTTCTCTTGCTTCTACGAGTGAAATATTGTTTCTTCTGGCGTAATTCTTGATGTAATTATCATTCTTTCGCTCCACCATTCACGTATGTCTTGAAGGGATAAAAATTTATGTATACTTCTGCATGCCCAGGTCCAGGACTACTGAAAGTGGAACCAATTTTGTAATATAAGGGAAACTAGGGAGAGTCCAGTAGTCCTTACATAAGCAACATAGAAGACACACACACACACACACACACACACACACACATATAAACAATGACATACACAAGTAGTGAGAGCCCAAATATCTATATTTATTAAAGGATATAGTAATGCAGTACAATGTATACAATCTCCCGCATAGAGATATCAGAGTCTCCATGTGCTTGTCTATTTATTATGTCTAGTTACTACGCAATTGTAACTACTTAACTGCCTAGGTCGGTCGGTTAGCAGATACTTTGATCGACTTACATTTTCGACTACAACAGTCGACCGACTATCTCTTAGTCAATTGTCGGGTCTAGTCGAGAGATTCGACTAGCCCATACAACAATACTTCAAATGGGTGTTTCTTCTTCTCATTGCTTTTATGGGTCTTAGAGAAAAAAATTCTATTATGCTATAGTTTTTACTTTTGCAAAACTTTGTTAACAAGTATGACTAGGGGTAAGACATTTTTTGAAGTGTTTTGTGCACCTGAAATATGTAATTTTCATGTTATGTATGAATAAATATTAATTTTTTTAATGTGAAAAAAAGAGATGATTTTTCCTTGAGAAAAGATGATTTACTTCCTCCGTGGAAAAAAAAAATCTAAATAAATATGATACTTTATTAAATGTGATACTTTATTAAATATGATACTTTATTACCAATTAGATAGCCTGAGTCATTTCATTCTTTATACCCATGAATATGTAATAACATTATTATTTTTAATGAAACGATATAAAACCATGATTAGTTTATCTCATAAATGTAAGAAATTAAATTGCACACTATGTGGAAAGATAAATTAAAAAAAAACTTCATCAATATTAGTGTAGTTCATCCTATAAAACTTATTTATAAGACCACAAAGGTGTGGGGGTGTAGCCACTTAATTTCTAACGTCAATATTAATATTACATTCCACAAAGTGTGTGGGGGTGTAGCCACTTAATTTCTCACAACAATATTAATATTACATTGCATGGGTTACATATCCAACATATATTAACATCAATATTGATAACTCCTACATGAAGTAGCATGA